>PVJD01002983.1:0-179322 GCA_004026545.1 Mormoops blainvillei | reverse complement strand
AGGGGCAGGCAGAGTAATTAGAAAAAGTATGTTCAGCATGACAATATGATTTTATATTTAACAAAAAGAAAAAACAACCAGTGGGCTTGTGGAAAGTCAACCTTGATAAAAAGCCTGGCTGCTGAGTCATGGATTTGTTTTAAAAAGTTGAGAAAAAAACAGACAACACCGTGGTGATTACCAGAGAGGAAGGGGGTGGGGGTGGGGGGTAAAGGGTATGGGAGGGGGAGTTGAGAGACGTGGCAGTAAATATTAAATGAATTAATGGATGCTAACTATCTACACTGGACAACTTTACACTTACATATGTTATACGATGCCATATTTTACGAAACTCTGACTTTTGAGAGGTTCCTACAGCCCTCTCAAACTTGCCTACACCCAGAAATGAATAGGACTCGCATTCTTTTCACATAATATTCCAACTCAGTCTTGATAATTCTTAGTTTAAGAAGGGTGGCTTTATATATTCTGGGAGCTAAGGGGAAAGTACAGGGTCATTTTCACTTTCTGACATTTAAAAAAGATACAAATGAACTGTTTATCAATGATGTGGGTTTTCTCAATATGTCATTCATTCCAAGTTCATTATTAGTTCTTTAGTCTCCCCTATAAATAAATCATTGAATCTGTTCCATTCTTTCCTGTTAACCCATCCTGGTGAGGCCCTCGGCACTCCCACCAGGCTTGCTGCAAGTCTCCCCACTTGAACTTTGTGTCCCTTGAGGGACGTTTCATTTCTGGAGTCTGGCACACAAGGAGAGCTGAGGGTTCTGCCTTCAGGGCCCTCCCCCCACCAGTCTCTCCTGCACACCTCTGCTGAATGGAACCTCCCTACAACAGCTCCAGTCTCATCCTGATATTCCTTCCCTACGCTTAAGGACCTTTCCCAATGGTGTTCTGAAAACACAACCCCTAGGGATGTTTTTTGGGGGGCTAGAGTCACATAAGTCCAGAATATACAGTAAGTCCTCACTGAACATTATTGATAGGTTCTGCACCTAACTGAAACAGTGTATAACAAAACCAATGTTACCAAAGGCTAATTGATATAAACAAAAGTTCCTAGAGCAGCATCTCAACAACATTATAAAAAAACAGTATTTGAGGACCTCCTACGTTGCCCGCTCTCTCTCTCTCCAAGGTATATCCCACCAATAGGTTCCGAAAAGCCCTGCACCAAGGAAACCTGTTACTAACTTTGTTTAATGCAATGTTTTCCAAATAAGATTGACCACAAAAGCACTCCCCCATTTTTTCCCCACAGAATCGACTTATATCCTGTAGAATTAGCATCCTGTGTTACACACTTTGGGAAACACTGGCCTCTGGGATAAAATCTAATTGACTTAACAGATTCTCATTTTGTGAGTGAATACTGAGTCTGTGCTGAGTGCATAATACAAATTATCTTGTCTAATCCTACCTTTGAGGAAGACAATTTTTAAAAATATCTTTTGGTCCTGGGTGGTGTGGCTCCGTGCATTGAGAACCAAAGGGTCACCGGTTTGATTCCCAGTCAGGGCACATGCCTGGGTTGTGGGCCAGGTCGCTAGCTGGGAACATGTAAGAGGCAACTGATCAATGTGTCTCTCACACATCAATGATTCTCTCTTTCTCTCTCCCTTCCCCTCTCTCCAAAAATAAATAAATAAAATCTTTTAAAAATATATCTTTTGCATTTGAGAAAAGTAAAGCTCAAAAAATATTAGTGACATTCCCAAGGTCACAGAGCTTGAAAGTTGCAAATCTAGAGCTTGAATTGAGGTCTACCTGATAGCACAAGCCATGAATCTTTGTGACTACGCTACACCGAGATTCAGGAAGAAAGGTTTGCACCCCATCATGAAATCAGTGGCAGCTCTCCTTGAGCAGGAGAGTAACATGGCAAACAAAAGCGAGGGGCTTAGGGAGGAGGTGGGGGCTGCACTAGAGAGGGTTTGTCTCTGACTGAGCATTAGCTCAGAACATGGAAGCCCCCTAGAGCAAGGGGCACCTGCCCATGCCCCACACGGTGCTGCAGAGGTACTCACTGGACCACTTGGTAGTAGCGCTGGAGGAAGAGGGACCAGCCCTCTGGGCTGAGGTACAGCGGGGCCTTCAAGTCCCTGTCAATGTCCAGGTGGGCCAGGTTGCTAAGGTGCTCCTCACAGGCACACAGAGCCTCATCCACAAACTCTGGGGACACCATCACTGGCTTTTTCTCCTGTATCTTGGGCTGCTTGTTTTCTGCAGAGGTACAGAGGGGCCTATCACTATCCAACAGGTAACCTGACACATGCCATGGCACACACGGCTCCAAGGCCTGTCACTTACCTGAGGACTTTTTTAAATACACCTGAGGCCCACCATACACCTACATCTCTTACTACCCTGGGACCTGTCACTTACCTGAGACTTTGTTCTAAATTCACTGGAGACCCTAGTACTCACCCTTGGCCCCTACTGTCCCAAAACCTGTCAATCACTTGAGGATCCACCCTGACTGTCCCCAGGGCCTCTTAGCACCTATAGCCTCAGATACACCTGCATCCTCTCTGATCCTGGGACCTCTGACACATCTGAGGCCCTTGTGCCCCTGATCCTAGCACACGACAATCTTCTTTGCACCTGACACACCCAGGGAGAAGCAATGGGGAGGTCTCCCTTTGGAAGACACAGGGATTTCCCACCTCCCAGTAGAGCTGCCCCTCATGTCCCTGAATCCATTGCTAACAGGCCCCTGGATTACAGTGTGGGGGCTTTGAGGTAGGAGCTAAATCCAGAGAGGGGAAGGGCAAGCAATGGATTGGGCCAACATGGAATGTGGCGTTCTCTGGGCCTCCACAAGGCGCAGGGGGCCCTCAAACCACGTGAAACTACACATTTTCACTGCTTCCTCTCCTTCAGAAATCTGAGTTCCCCACAGAGAGGACTTAGTCTGTCCTCACTAGAGAGTTTGGCCACATTCCAGGCCCGTGGAAGGGCTGAATAAGTAAGTGGATCAATTAACAAATGGGTAGGAAGATAAGTGGGTAGGTGGTTGGGACAGAAGAATGGATGAGCAGACAGACTGGAGGATAGATAGGTGATGGATAGAAGGATGGAATAGCAGGTGGATATATGGGTAGATGGGTAGATGGGTCTGTGGAAGGCTAGGTAGGAAGGTGGAAGAGTGGAGAGATGGATAGGAAGTGTGTCGCTGAGGGAAGTACATGAATGAGTAGATCAACAGTGTGGGGATAGATGGGGAGATGAATGGATGGGTGGGTAGGTGAATGTGAGGTTGGCGGGTGTGTGGTTGAGTGGGTAGATAGATGGACAGATGAGAAGAAGAATGGAAGAACAGAGGGGTGGGTAGATGTACAGATGGGTTGGTGGGAAGGGATGGTGGATGGGCAGATGTGAATAATAGATAGATGTGTGGATGAATAATAAATGGATGGGTGGACATGTGGGAGGATAAATGGATGGGGGAATGGAGGGAACCACATTGTACTTACCTGGGGCCTCTTCCTTTTCTGCCTGGATAGAATATGACTTCCACTTGGACTTTACCACCAGCTTGAGAACGTTGCGGGCAGCTGTCAACCAGAAGTCCTCTGCTCCGGGAGCAGGGGACGCTCTGCTCAGCCCCGAGGCTCCAGGCATGTTCTGGTTCTGGAACCCGATCATGACCGGCCCCATTCTGCACCCAGAGCCTGGCCACCTTCTAACTCTAGAACCTCGGTTAGAACCTGGCTCCTATTTCAAACATAGAACCAGACCCAGAACCTGACTTGACCTGGCTCATATTCTGACTTTAGAATCTCACCTAAACCTGTTGTCTGATTTCCTTCTTCTGTTCCTGATAGACTTCTAGCCTGAGAACCAAACCTTGGCCCAAAACCTATTTTAGATTTGGAGACTAATTTAAACCTAGCATCTCCTTTGGACCCAAATTTTGACCAGAATTTAGAACGTGTTCTGGAGTTGGAAATTATTCTGCTTTAGTAGCCCAACGTCTAGAACCTTCTCTAGCTTAGGGACCTGACCTAGTCAATGGAATTTGACACAGGCCTGGAATCCATTCTGGATTCCAAACTCAGCCCACGGACCAACTTTTAGATCCTGCTCTAGAATATAAGCTAAAGTACCTAAGATCTTCTGGAGGTCTGGGTTGACCAGGCTAGGAGGCTCATTAAGGGAGGTACACTAGGGAAAGATTAGGATTAGGGATGGAGAAGGAGTTCTTCTGGGGTTGACAAGTGCATGAGGAGTGAAGCCTTCACCCTTCAGCCAGAGGAGTCCAGGCATGGGGATGGGCATCTCCTTACCTATGAAGGCCTTTTTGTCATCCTCAGCCCCCAGGCGGTAGCAGCGCGGAAAGAAGGAGTCAGCATCAGCGTCATCAAACCACGGCAAATTCCGGAGATTGAGACATAGACCCACCTATGGAGTTAGCCGCCGAGGGGGCAGGGTGGGGCTTGCCCAGAGAATCTTCCTGGGGCTCCCCACCCTCAGCACATGCCCAGACAGCTTAGGGAGACTCTGCCTGGACATTCTCAGAGCCTCTGAGCACTTGCTGGGCCTGACTTGCTCATACCTATCTCCGTATGTTTGCCCACTCAGTCCCTCTGCTGAGAATGCCCCACACCCCTCATACCCAACCTGTCACATTCCTAAAGACCTGCTTCCTGTAGAAATCCTTCCCAGTCCACACCAAAAAATACACTAGCAAGTCCCAATTATAAGGACCTCATTCTTGCTACAATCCTAGAAGACAGTTTTAATGGTATTCTCATTTAAAGGCAAAGAAACTGAGGCCCAGAGAAAGGTAAGAGAGAATGGATCCATCAGCTAGATATCCTCTGCTTAGGAGGTAAGGACCTTCTTGCTCAGTCATTGAACTCGGTGTTTGTTCTGGCTCCAGATCCTGTTTGGATCCTGGAGTCTATTTTAGTCAATGTCTACATGTGCCAGATATGCTACAGGGGTTGGATTTGAACCCAGTACTATCTGATTCCAAAACCCACTGAGTTATATACCAAACCCCCCCTGAGAACTCTCTCTTACTGACAAGGATAGCAGGGAACTGGGTTGTTGGCCCAAGGGCTGGGGGGTTGGAAGCTGCCCATGCTCTCTTCCCTGGGGATCCCACCTTTGTGGTAAAGGAGCCAGCCCGGGCATAGTGGTTTATCATTTGATCCTTAGAGAGGAAGCGACAGTCCAGAACATCCCGCCGAGTGGTCCAGATGAAGTAGGGGATCTCATTCCGAACCATGCGGGACTGGGGAGAGGAGACAGGGGAGTCTGGTGTGGGCAGCCCTGGGCTGGAAGAAGCTTCTTCCTGCCCTGCTCGGCAGGGTGAGTGACTGGAAGGAGCGGATGCTTCCAAGATGGCCTCTAGCCCACACACCATCTTTGTGTAAAATAAAAAAGGGCAGTTCTTTTTCCAGGGCACACAGTTGGTAAGCAGAGGGCAGGTGGGCTTTCGGTCTTTTGTGGCCAAGTGCCCCTAGGCAGTGACTAAGCCATACAGCTGAATACCACACCTTGTTCTGGCCCATGGCCATCAATGACTTGCTCAGTGGCAGGTCACTGACTCCAAGCTGATGGGCACATAGCACGTGACAAAGGCGCCGCGTCCCTATTTTTCCTGCAACTCTGGGCAGTAGGATTATTAATAAGCAATAACACTGCATGCTAGGCCATATTCTAAGCACTTTCCATGTCCTCGCCATGCCCCTCTGAGGCAGGTGCTATTGTTACCCCCATTTCACAAATGAGGAAACTGAGGCACAGGGAAGGTAAGTGACTTGTCCAACGGCTGACAAGGTTGAGCCATATGAAACTGTTAATGCTCAGCCTCTCCTCATGTGCAACAGTGGCAATCAGGCATGGATCAACTTAGCAAAGGGTGGTGGCGAGCCTCGAAGCCAAGTGTCCTCACCTCCATGTGTACATCCTCCACGCCATCACATCAGCCTCCCTCAGGGCTTTTTAAGCCCTTCCTTCCAGCTGTCACTTGCCAAGGGCAGAGGAAGGGGACGAATTATGTGGTTTTGATTTGGAAGGGGAAATTCCCAGGCATGGAGTTTGTGCCAGTTTCTGAAACAGCCTAGCCAAGTTCTGATCCCAGGCCAGCCTGTCTGAGTCCCACTGTGTCTTTCACCACTCTGCTGGCCCACCCAGGCTTTCGAGAAGCAATCACTTTTTACCACAGATGGGGTAACTGAGGTTCAGAAAAGGCAAAAACTTGCCTGGGGTCATCCAGCTGGACTCTAGTGCTCCCCCAACAAGTAGGTCCTGCCAGTCCCCTGGGCCCTCACCATCAGAGCATGTGTCCCATCGAGGTCATCAAATTCCGGTGCATCGTTGAGGTCAAACAGTTGCGGTGGCTGGAACGCCTCATCCTCATCTTCATCCTCTGCAAATGCAGAGCCCAGGCCTAGTGAGGCCCCTGTCCCTGCCCTATGGGCCCATACCAAAGTCTCAACCCTGGGAGAGTGGGAACCAAAGAAAAGGGACTTGGAGAGGCAGCTCGTAAAATGGAGGGAACTGCTCACCCTCCTCAGTGGTGTTGCTGTCGTCCATTACTGAGCTATCCAGATTCTTCCAGGGTGGAGGCAGGGTGGTGCCCGAGGCGCGGACCATCTTCTTCTCCACCCAGCCCCTCTGGCGCAAGAGGCACCGGATTACTGGGTAGCGGCCTTGGATCATAAAGATCTTCTTCTGCTGTAAGGTGACAGAAGGATACTTGTTCAGTAAGTAGTGCCTAAGTGCCAGATATAGGGGATGGTGAATCAGACAGTTATGGACTCTGCCTTCAGGGAAATTTTATATTCTAGTAGGGGAGACAGATTATAAACAAGTAGATAAATAAATATGCATAGTCAAAATTATAATGGTCATAGCTAATATTTATTATACACCTACTATGTGCTGAGCATTTATATATATTACTAAAAATAACATGTATTTTTAACAGATGCTATTATCCCCATTTAACTTGTTATGAAACAGAGGCATAGAGAGGCTGAGTAGCTTGACCACACAGTGGTTAAGTGAAAAAGCAAAGATTTAAATCAAACTGGCTAGATCTCAAAACTGGATACTTAATGCGGATCCAGAGAAACTAGAAATACGTACACAGTCAAGGAAGGTGGAGACGGAGCCACAAATTTTACAGAGCTGGGAAAATGGCAGTTGAGGCAAAAGGAAAAGCATGTGTCATGGTCATGAGGCTGGAGAGTGTTGAGGCTGGAGTGAGGTCTGAAGAACTGGAAGGAGGACAGGGTAAGGGTGGAAATGAGGAGATCACTCCTGAAAAGGTAGGTCATGGCTAGACTGTGGAAGGCCCTGCAGATAAATATGTATAGGCCTTGGAAACAGTCTTGAATTTTATAACAGCGCGTGAAGCACTAAAGGCGAAGTGAGGGAGTGCCATGACTGGAGGCTTCATAAGTTTGACTTGCTGCTGTATGGAAACTAGATGGAGGAAGCAAGGATAGGAGTAGGGAGGCCAGTTAGAAGGATGTTGTGGTTTGTGTGGGAGGGAAATCACAATAGCTAGAATGAGGGTGGCTACAATGGAGAAGGGAAGAAAGAAACAGAGTTGAGCCTTGTTCTAGAAAGAGATGTCTGGTTTTGCTGATTGGAGTAGATTATGGGTAAACGAACAGAAAGATCAGATTTCTGGCTTAAGCAATGAGGAGATGGGGAAGACCAGAGACTAGTGAGGGCTGGTTTAGGCAGGAAAATCAAGAGTGTGGCGTGGGACATGGAAATGGTTGTAAGTTCTCTGGATGGAGATGTCAGATAGGTGCTGGATCTACTGGGTGTGGAGTTAGAGCACAAACTGGGCAGGAAGGGGCATGTAGGGGGCACAGCACATAGTATGGATGCACAGACAAGGAGACAGGTGTGGGGAGGGATCCAGGGAACTACTAAGGTCCAGGCACCTTCAAAGACAACTGAAAAGCAGCAGTCAGGGAGGGACAAAGGAAAACTAGGAGTGAGCAGACAGCCAAGAGGAAAGGGTGTGTGGGGCAGCAGTGCAGAATGACAGAGTGCACAACCAAGATTAGGAAAGAAAAGGGGCTGTTGGGAAGTCCCTAATGACCTTGACTAGAGTGGTTCCTGAAGGAAGTGGGGAAGGGCACAGAAGAGTGGTGGGAGCTGAGAATGAATCCCACATAAAGAAGCAGACAAGTCTGCTAAGTGAGGGGTATCAAAAATAGGGAGATATTTGCCCTGGCTGGTGTAGCTCAGTTGATTGAGCGTCGGCCTGAAAACCAAAGGGTCGCCAGTTCGATTCCCAGGTCCCCAGTAGGGGGCGCGCGAGAGGCAACCACACATTGATGTTTCTTTTCCTCTTTCCCCCTCCCTGCACTTCTGCCTAAAAATAAAACAAATAAAATCTTTTTTTATTTAAAGGGAGATATTTGAAGACGGGTGTGGGATCAAGGGTTTTTGGTTGCTTTTTTAAGGATGGAATAAAATAGTTCGGGGAGGTCCTGGCTGGTGTGGCTCAGTGGATTGAGTACCGACCTGCGAACCAAAGGGTTGGATTCCCAGCCAGGGCACATACATGGGCTGTGGGCTAGGTCCCCTGCCCCCAGTAGGGGGCGCGCTAGAGGCAACCACACATTAATGTTTCTCTCCCACTCTTTCTCCCTCCCTTCCCCTCTCTAAAAATAAATAAATAAAATCTTTTTAAAAAAAAGTTCAGGGAGGCATGCTGATCCACTCTAGAATGCGACTCCCACAGTCCCCACCAACCTTGACAGCTCTCTCTACATAGATCTTGGCTTTTCTGAGTCGGCCCATGTGATGAGACGCCTTGGACAATCCTGGCCAAAGGACAAGGGAACCTGCAGGAAGATAATAGTGGGGGCTCAGCCTAGCATCTCTCCTAACCCCGATGCCCACGCTACTTCTCTTTTTTTTACCCTTCATCCAGATGCCCACCCTCTATCGCTCTTCTCCCGGCCTCAATTCCCTCCACCCCAAATCTTCCCGTCCTCACTGCCACCGCCTCAGGCCAGGATGGGCCTACCGCACAGGGCCTCACCGTCCTGCAGCAGGACATCATCAAGGGCCGGCGTATGCCAGAGCCGGAGGGGGCGTAGATCCGTGGTGCCCTGGGTGTGAACGCAGTGGGTGAGCGACTCGAAGGTATGGCATAGGCTGTGCGCTAAGGCAGGGCTGTGGGCGGGGTGTCTGCCACCTGCGTAAGCCCCACTGGGCCAGATGGAGGCGGGCCGGGGCAGTGGCAGCGTCTCTGGAGGCCCCAACACCGAGTGGCGTGTTGAGAGCCATGGGAGTGGGGAACTGGTGCGTGACTCGGGCGGCTGCGGCTTCCTCAGCCAGCTGCATACCCGCCCACGCTCCTGGCGGTACCAGGCGGCGGAGCCTTGGTCTGAGACCCTCAGCTCCCCTGCACTCAGAAGCAGCTCAGCGAGGGGGCCCTGCATGCAACCCCCTCCCCTCGCCGCCTTCTCTCCTGGGAGGGCCCTGAGGCCCTAGTTGGGCCCTCCATTCCGAAGCTCCGCCCCCTGTTTGTTGTCACCTTAGAAACCATTCCTCACCACCCTCAGGCGGGTTGGCTCCTTCCGGGGCTTTCTCAGGCAGGCAAACTCCTAGTCTCACCTGCCCCACACCCTCGATGAGCGTAGCACTGATTGATGCGAGCGCACAGCACGGGTCTACCAGTTACTATCAGCGCCATGGTTCACTCATCCAGCACTTCCATCCACTTCCTCAGTATTTATAGAGGGCCACGTACTATGCAATGGGCTAGGTTGGTCCCTAACCTCATGGAGTTCACAGCCCAATGCAGAGGAAACAAATAGTAAGCAAATAAGTATAAAACAGCTATAACCATGATAAGGGCAATGAATTAAAACCAGGAAGGGGGCATATTTTGGATACGGCAGTCAAGAATGTCCTCTGAAGAGGTGACATTTAAGCCAAAGCCTTACAGTACACAAAGGGGGTCAGGAGTTAGCTAGCGAATAGGAGGGGAATAGCATTCCAGAGAGAGAGGCAAGTCCCAGCAACAGCTCTGAGAAGGGTAAGAACCTTTCTGGGGAACTAAAAGCAGCCAATGTGGCTGGAGCCTGATAAGGCGGGACGGCATCTACAGGGTCTGACAGATGGGGCTAGGAGCAGACCTTCCAGGACAGACGTGAAAAACAATGATCTATGTAGAGCGCACTCCTTTCACTCCCCCCAACCCCCACCCCACCGCGCAATAACTTGGAAATAGGAAAACAGATCATCATTTGAGTCAACTGCAGAAAAAAATGTAATTGAAGTTATGCACAGCCCTCAAGACAAAACTAAGCAACCTTTTTGGAGTTAGTGGCAAAATGGTATCCTCGAAAAATCAGATGAGATAAATAAAGCTCCAAGATGTTAAATAATTTGCGTCATCACACATTAGAGCCAGGATGGAACCCAGGTCTGACTCCAAGGCCCCCCTCTTAAACATAAACATTGTTAAACATAAGCCCACGTTATCGCTAAGGGTTTTTTATTGGTCACGGAAATAAGGGCAGTTTAAGGCAAACTCTGGCAGTGCCCATTTAAGCAGAGTCCAGGGAAGAGAGTATCCTGGTCTAAAAAACCCACTTTTGCCACGGCTGGTATGGTTCAGTGGACTGAGCGCGGGCCTGCAAACCAAAAGGTTGCTGGTCCGATTTCCAATCAGGGCACATGCCTAGGTTGCAGGCCAGGTCCCCAGTAGGGGGCATGCAAGAGGCAACCGCACATCAATGTTTCTTTCCCTCCCTTCTCCTTTGTCCAAAAATAATCTTAAAAAAACAAAAAATAAAATACCTGCTTTGTGTTGTCACTGGCTAGACCTGCCCATTCAGTAAAGGTGGGTCCTCCACCTAGCTGTCCAGCCAACCCCAGCTACTCAGATCATCATTCCCAATCCCCCATTGGCTGGTGACTGGGCTTCCCAAAAGGCATGCCCCCAACAGAGGGCCAGCTGATTGGAAACAATCCAGTCTGTTCTCATCAGGCAGCAAATTTGGTTTCAGGGGCTCCAGATCCTGGAAGATGGATCCATGACAAGAGCTTTGGCTGGCTCACCCAAGCAACACAGTCCTCCAAGGGTTAAATGCAGCTGTTGTTATAGTAGGCATCAACTTCACTGCGAGCACCTTTAACATTCACTGAAAGCTAAACACAGCCAGGTGCCCCAGTGGGAGGGCTCACCTCATACTGCAAGGCAGGACCAGGAGGTCACAGCGGTAAGTCATAAAGGGGATGATAGCTCTAAGGAGCCCCCGGCTCTGGTCCCTCCTCCCTTTAACATTACCTTGTCCTCCACTTCAAGAGATCCTTTGGTCATCTGGAAAAAACTCTTTTGAAAGCTCAGTTCAAAGGCTAACCCTTCTGAAACTTTTCCCTTTCATAAATATGCCCTGTAGGCTCCCAGACTTACATTAGTGAATATGAAATACCTCAACATACCTATTTACACACCTGGTTCTTTTACCAGTCTCCCAAGTCTAAGATAGGGATGATGTTCATTCCCCATGTCTAGCACAATGGAATTATCGGCTTGGGAGTGGGCTGGTAGAAAGATCAGCTATTTATTCAGTACCTGTATACCAGGTACTATGAGAGGCTGTTTACATTATCTCCACTTCACAGATCTAAGAAACAGGCACAGAACAGAATTTGCTCAGCTTCAGCTGCAAGAGTTGGGATACAAACACCAGTGTTGAGTTTTCACCAAAAAGTCTGGCACTGTCCAACAGAGCTTTCTGTAATGATGGGAATATTCTATATATGTACCATATGACACGGTGGGGATTCGTCACCTGTAGCAACTGAGCACTTGAAATGTTGCTAGTGGGACTGAGGAAGTTAATTTTCAGCCTTTACTTTGAATAATATAAATGTAAATGGCCACATGTGGCTGCTGTGATGACACTGGCAGAGGCAGATCCCTGGGATTTCAAGTCTACCTTCCTGCTCAGCGGCTAGATCTGGGGTAAGCTGCTGCATCCCACAGAACCTCAGCTTGCCTAGCCAGAAAGTGGGATCATTACCACTCTGAGGTTGGCTTTCAGCTCAAATGAGCTCATCAGGTAGAAAAGCCCACAGCTCTTTATAGGCAGAGAGCAGCTTTACAAATGAGGGGTGTCTACACTGCAGTGAAGATCTCCAGGTTATGGCCCTTGGAAGGGATGTCAGGGACCAATCGTAAGACTGTCTCCAGTGGTGGTCCCAGGCCCAAGTGCCAGCCATATGGTTTGAGAAGAGAAGCAGCCCCACCTCCCCTCCTTTCATATATGACACAAAGCACAGACCTCATGCAGCCCCAAAGGGGCAAGAAGAGACTTTAATCAGGGGAGGGAGGATCCACTGGAATTAAGGAAAGGTACAGCGAGCACGGGAACAGAGGAGCCAGAGCAGGTGAAAGGGCCCCAGCCAAGGATCTGACAGGACTCACCTCTCTACCTTTAGCACAGGCACTGCACTGACAGACAAGGCGAATCAGTGGCCCCTCTCAGCTGGGAGGGCTTGAAGCGGCCCCTGTGGCCAGAGGTCACCTGGCTTTCTTGCTCCAGCTCCTAGGCATGGCTGGTGGCCACTGGTTCAGCCCTTGTCCCCAACCAGTGCTGGGTGGCCATCTTCAGGCAGAGCTCAGGAAGCTGGCCACTGCTTCTACTGGGCCCAAGGAGGCTTGAGAGTAAGAGGGCAAAGGAGAGGAACTAGAGTCTGAAACCTTCCTCCCTCCCCATATGGGGTGGCTTGGGGGAGGACCAGTAGTCGCCTTCTGGCTCCAGGCCCGCCCAGACCCACAGCGACCAATAAGGTACAATCACTGGGACCAGTCACAGCCACTGGAGGTGGAGATTGTTTAAAAAAAAAAAAAAAAAGGACAAAAAGATTACAGTCTCCTACAAGCACAGTTTAAGTTTCAAGACTTTAAAAAAAATCTGTCCCAGCCCAGGGGACTGAACATCAGAAGCCAGCCTGACCAGGCACATGTGGCCTTGGGGCAGGGCCACTGCTGCTTTGTTGCCAGCTAGCAAGCACACCACCCCCCCTCCCACATCTGATGCCCACCCCAACCCAGTTCCCTTCCTCTGCTTCCACTGCCGCTCCGAGATGTAACTCCAGGACGACTTCGCAGAGACACAGGATTCTGAGGGGGAAGGCCACGAGATCCAGCCAGATGTTTAAAACTGTCAAGAGAACCGAGAGATGGTAAATGATAGATACTGCTGTATCCTGATAGTCCTGCTGCAGGGTAGGGAGTGGGGGGAGGTAGGCTCATCTGAGAGTTGCCACTCTGCTCAGATCTCTGAGGGACAGGTCCCAGGACACCCTTGTGGGTATGCTTTAATTCAGCAGTGACCTTTGGGGCACCGGCCCGAAACCCAGCATCAGACAAGGCCGAGACATTAAAGGTGGTATGGACGTTTCCACGGCTCCCCTTGGCCATGTCACAGAGGCTGCTATACAGCACTGTCACAGCACACTGCTTGCTGAACAGAGGTTGCCTTCTTTAGAGGTGAAAGGGCCTGGGGACTCAGAGAGCCAAGTACTTTGTGTCAAGCTCTGTGTGGTGCAACCAGGACAGGCCCTTGAAACGTTTTCTGCCATCAAGTATCCCCCATGGTGCCAAGAACAGCCCTGGACATTTTACAGACCAGAGGTTATAGACCAGCGAATGGCCCAGCCCAAAAATGACCAGTGTTAAGCCCACACGGTGTTTTAAAGAATATGAATTAGTGGTCAACCTTGAAAATATGACAAATTCTGGATACAAATCCAGATTCTGGGTTTCTTTTGAAAAGCTGTAGGGTGAAGTTGCGTGGTGGTGATCCTCTTCAGATGCGGCACGTGCTAACTAGGCCCCCACACAACCCACTTCACTCACATACATTACCTGCCTGGCCCCGGCATGCACCTGCGTGTGCACCCCTGCCAGGTGCTGAAGTGTTACTCTAGGTCTTTAAGAGTCTGAAACCTAGCTCCAAGTCATGGCTCTCCCACTTACTGGCGGAGGGACCTGTGGCAGGTGACTTAACCTCCAGAGCTCTAGTTTATTCATCTTTAAAATGGGGATTAACACCTCACTCAAAGACTGTTTAGGGTATTAAATGAGACATGAATGTACTTTTAGCTGTGTAACTATAGAAATGTAATTATCGTAAATATGATTGATGAAAGCGTGATCTAACTATTAAATTGAGACAAGGACTATTTTTCTTCAGCTGAATCCAAAAGCCTCCTATTGGTGCTACAATACATAGAACATTTACTATGTGCCAAACGATGTGCTTTACATACTTTTCCTCATTGTTCAACCACACTGAAAAGGTTCAAATTAATTACTCGTAGTCTCCTCATTTCACCGCGGAGGAAACAGGCTTAGCTGGGCGGCTCGGCCCCGTGCTCCATGCCTGGGTAGGCAGTGGAGCCTGGAGTCACACTCAGGCGGTGTGACTGCACAGCCTGTGCGACCTGAACAAGCACGCTACCGTGTGCACAGTACAGCTACTTTGTACGTTGGTTGCCCTGAGTATAACAGTGCCCAGGGGAAGCGGGTATAATTTCCATTTTTAGGAATCTGGGCTGCTTCTGGGCTGGGTGTGAATGCACTGGTAGGAATAAACACTAAGTCTACCATCTAAGGAGCACAGTCAACTCTGAGTGGAACATGTCAACAAACCAAAGATTGTTTGGAAAGAGAAAAAGAAAAATAAGAAGGCATGTCCTGAATATCTAAACAAGAACAACTGTGTCATCAGTTCATCAGTGTTTACAATTCCTCCTCTTCAGAGGACTGCAGTTCTTTCAATTAGGAAGGCACAAACAACGGAAGAGGGATCCAGAGGACTCAGGCCAGGAAAGTGATGGAAAACAGGTTGAAGAAATCATGACTTTAAGCCTGAGAAAGAGAAGCTGAAGAAAAATATTTAAGTCTGTTTGAGAAGTGGAATTGCACTATGATTAACTGTCCTATATTCCTAGAAAATTCACATGTGGATTTAATTTGCCTCACTTGGAGTTTAAACTAGATATAGGGAAGGACTCTGTACATTTTGAGATGCAGAAATTAGCACCTCAATCCCCATAAAAGATCAAGAGACATCCCCCAGACACCCAGTTATAGAAAATGCCCTACAGCTCTCAAAGATCAAGCTCAGGTCCTCCAGGCCTGAGGCACCTGTTTGATTTGCCACCCACCAGGGATCCTAGAGGCTTCAGGAAATATTCATACATTGGCACCACTTTCCCACCAGATGCTAAGTTCTCAACAGGACCCAAGGCTTCATCTACCACCTCCAGAAGGAAACAAGGAAGGTCCCTACTTACGTTCTTGAGAAACTCCTCAGCCACAATGCGGGCACGGGCATTGACTGACAGTTTCATCTCACTGATCTCTTTGTCGATCTCCTCCATGAAGTGGATCACAAAGTCCACCAACTTGTGTTTATACATCTGCTCTGTGTGGAAGTTGGTGATCAGAAAACTGATGTCATACCCCTAGGAAAGGAAAAGAGCAGGAAGAGAAGAAACAGAATATTAGCACCCCAAGGGGAACTTAGCTGGCTATGTCCTCTGCGTTCACTCAGTCACATGCTTCCAGCTGGCTGTGATCTTCTCTCAAGCGACACACCTTTCAGTCAGCAGCCTACCTGCTCTGGTGGGGTGTCTGTGTTGGCTGGATCCAATGAACTGAGCCCAGTTGAGGGTTTTGTGTAAATGAGATGTCTTGGGAAGACTATCTGTGGCACAAATAGTTGCACTCAGAAGGGAAAATAAAGGGACCTAAAATCTTGTTACAGAAAAATCCAATCTAACAGGGAACATTTAGTCTGAAGAGAGAGGCTGTGAAGAGGGATAGAACAGAGTCTCTGTCAGATGGGTTGTGTGTGGAAGAGCAATTTTACTTATTCTGCGTGGCCTGAGAGATTTTAGCTCAGAATGAGGACGTCTCCAACACATCTAATGTATCTAATGATGGTAGTTGCTCTGTGTGGTAACTGCTCGGTCACCGAGGATATTTTAAGTCAAGCTGACAGGGAGCCTGTGGAGACTACTCAAGTACAAAGTCAGCAACAGCTGACCCAATGTCAACTGCATCCTTGAGAGACTATGAAATCAGCTGGTGGCAAAGCTCAGAAAGGATCTGACTCACTGTGTCCTTTCTGCTGCTAGACTATAGGCTCTGGTAAGATGAACAATGTGTCCGCTCTTTTTCTGCCACTTCCATGGCTGAGGCAGACCTAACTTCTGAGCTGATCCCCCTTACTCTAGCTGAGATGAAGGCCAACTCTCAACTCAAGCAGTGGGTGGATGCCCGACAGCTGGAGAAGTAGCAATCCTCATTCTAGAAACAAATCCATGCCAGCGACAGTGGGTTCAGTGATAGAATCCTGAGTATTACGATCATGTGAATCACATGGTCTCACCTCCACTGGTTTCCTTCGAAGGATAAAGAAATTCTCTGCTCGCATCATCATGAAGCGCATGAACTTGTGGCATAAAATCTTCTCAATCTCATCAGCCTATTGAGAGCAAAGCAAAAACGTTGTTTCCCTAAAGCTGATATCCTAAACCAACAGCAACCTGTAACCTGGTCTTTGGACCTAATATCCCCCAGGCTCACTGGAGGCGGTGGGCTTTGGTACTGGGAGCAGTCACTGCCTGAACTTTGAATCACGGGCACTTGGTTGCCCTTGGGGGGTGGGGAGGTCTACAACATTCGGGCCTCTCATCTCTGCCCATCCAGAGAGGTAATTCTGGTGAACCTGAGTCTTCTATCCTCTCCTTCCAGAGTCCTCACCTATATTTAAAGATGCCTTTCCCTTTCTCATTCCACTAGTGCTACATTTTTCAGAGTCTGTGATATATCTCACCTGAGGTATCAGAGATAACTTTAGGTGGTCTCCACTGAACATCAAACCACCCCGTTTCTCCCTGCTAAACTCTCAAGATTTCTAGAAGAAACATTTTACACTCGGGTACTGGTATGCCCTGAATAGTTCCCACACTTGGTAATCTCCTCTTAACAAAGACAGGGGGCCCCGGGGGTAGAGCTTTCCGCAGGCAACAGAATCATTGTTTTGTTTTCATTATGTTTATTTTTTAGAGTTCTATTTGGCAAGTGGTATTGTTTTTCCACTTGTGTTTCTTTTAAAGAAACTAATCCCATTTAAAGAAACCTATTAAGTGAATAACTGTCCAGGTAGTGCACAGATATGGAATAAATTATGGGAGTGGTAGCAATGTCAGATATTTGTAAAATGCTGTTTGACAAAACATAAGAAATCGCATTTTGTTTTTTACCCTAAATCTTACTTTCGGAGTTTATGACTATCGAACTGGTACTGGTACTGTTTATTTTTCAGAAATGGACTTATTCCAGGGCAAGCCTAAAAGAGAGAGCTGCTCACTCTTTATTCTACCCATTTCCTGGATACATTCAAGGAAATATAACCTAGTTTTCCATCCACCCTGATCTCTTGGATGGGGATCCCTGGCTTCCTGGACAGGCAGGGGTTGTGTGGGGAGCTCACCTGTTTCACAGCAATGCTGACCCGGACGGAGTTGATGGAGCCCTCAATCAGAACCTTTTCCTTCTCATTCCTGCTGATGGTCACAGGTTGTAACAGGAGCTCTTTGCTACTCCTGAAAACACAATGTCACAAAGGCCGCTGTACTAGAGGGGAACAGAATATTCAGGGAAACCCCAAGCAGGCCCTGCAATCACTATCTGAGACCATAGTCCAAGGAACAGGAGACTCACACACAGGGGTGCTCTGAGATGGGGGCCAATGAGCATATTCCCCAACATAGAGAGCACAGGCTCTGGAGTCAGGGTGGAAAGGTTTTGATATCCAGGCTCCTCTGTTATTTTCCTTGGGAAAGTTACCCTACTGGAATCTCAATTTTCTCATCTGTAAAATGACTCATTCCTATTTCACTGGCAAGCACTGAGAGAGATCAAAGAGGGTCCAGTGTCGAACAGCATGCCTGACACAAAGGTAGGAGCTTCACAAATGACAGCTCTTAATTTAGTAACTACAGGCCAACCCAATACCATTCAATGAATGAGAAGAGAGAGGTTACCTTAGAGAAAAAGACAAACTAACACAGTTTGGTATGTTTTAATGATCAATTCCTAATGATTCGCTTATTCAACATTAAGACCCCTTTCAGTTCAGTTCTCATTTTGATGCCTCTAGGTTCCTAGATCTATGCGATGGTAATTAACTGTGGTGGTGGTGGCTGTGAGCTGTTATACTATTAAAATGCCTTGTAGGAACCATATATATTAAGTAACATAACATGACACATGCTAACATCTTGTCATTTTTTAAAAATTCTAATCATACCACCATAGTGTGGTAATACCACATATCTGTTATATGTATGTCCCAGATCAAACTTTAAGGGGTAAAAAGAACAACTTGTTTAGAAAACATAAACTAGAGAAAAGAATATAACCCAAAATGCAGAACTGCAGAATATTTCCATGAGATATATTGAGTCCAGGTTAATTGAAGGAAAAAATCCTTAATCTTGTTCTGGCTGTGTCTCAGTAGACTGAGCACCAGGCTGCGAACAGAAGGATTGCTGGTTCGACTCCCAGTCAGGGTGTGAGAGGCAGCTGATAGATGTTTCTTTCACATATTGATGACTCTCTCCCTCTCTTTCACCCTCCCTTCCCCTCTCTCCAAAAAATAAATACACTCTTTTAAGAAATCCTTGATCTTTAAATTAGAAAAGAACGGAGATAACATCTCAGATAACCAAATTCTCCATCCTCTTCTTAAGCTGCCAGTGGGTTTAGTAATACCACAGGCGATACTTCACAAACAGCTCGACTCTGAGAAGTCCTACCTTGTGTCAAGCAATCTTGGCTCCAGAGTAGCTTCTCCCGTGGGTTTTGTCCTGCCAACCCACTGACCCTATTTTCTGAACTCCAAATTGGGAACCATTGTTCATCTTGCAGCAAGACAAAATATGTTAACTGTTGTTGTCCTGACAACTCCAGAATAGAAGTTCATGGCACATTCTAGACAGCAGCCATCTCTGAGGCTGCACCCATCACCCCCATCCTGACCTCTTCCTTCCCTACCTGACTTCTACCTCCGGCTTGTTGTGTCGTTCCACAACCTGGGAAGAGAAGTTCTCCAGGCAGAGGGCAGCCTGCAGTGTGGCCCGTACGGCACTCAGGTAGGGGCGGAGAGTGGCAGTCTGTAGGAAAAACCCCAAGGGAGGATCAGAATCTGTCTCACCAAACCCACTGGCCCCCTGCTCTAGCTACTTGGGGGCCAGGCAGTAGTGTGGGTGCCTGGCTCTCCAACACCAAAGTAAACAGAACAGATGACGTCTTCAAAGGTGCCTTCCATTCTAAGTCTAGACCAGTGGTTCTTACAAGGGAGCAATTTGCCTGCCAGGGGGCATTCAGCAATTTTGAGATTTTTCAGACACTACCTGGGATGGGAGTGCTACTGGCACGGAGAAGATAGAGGCCAGGCATACCACTAAGCATTCTACAGTGCACAACAAAGAATTATGCAGCGCCATATAGTACTGAGGTTGAGAAACTCCAGTCTAGAGGCATGTAGGTGAATAATTGTCCTTACCTTTAGAAGCAAAAAAATGGGTAAGCCTACTACGTGCTATGCACTGAGCTAGGTACTGGAAATTCAAAGATGATTAATACCATCTCTACCCTTACATAGCTCAATGGGGAGGGAAAACTATGATATAAAGGATAACTGTGACATTGATTTACAAGTTATATTTGTAGAAAAAAGCTCTGACTTGAAGATAGAGAAGGATCAGAATTTTATAATGAGAAAAAGGAAAGTCCCACTAGCAGGACCAGCTTCTAGTTACATTAGCTTATCTTTATTTCCTTATATTAGCCAAGTTCTTTCGCACCTCGAGGTTTCACACATGCTGAACTATCTGTCTGGAGGCTTTGCTACCCTCTCTCTTTGTCTAAGTCATCCTTCAGATGTTGGCTTATTCAGGGAAAAACTGTTCCTTCCTCAGAGAAGTCTTTCTTGACTTCCCCTTCATAGCATCCCTCATAATTTACAATGACACAGTCTTCATACATCTTTAGTAAAGTGATCTCTCTTTCACTAGACTATAAGCCTCATGGTTAATAAATCATGTCTATTTTATTCAAATCTACATCATCGTACACCTAGCTCTGTTAGTGCCTGACATATGTATATAATGCCTAATTCATTTTCTGTACAATAAATGAATGAATGAAAGTAATAACTTAAGCAAGGTTAGCATAACACAACAGAGCACTAAGAGTTCTGAAGCAGTAACAAGTACAATGTTGCCGTATATGGGAAATATTTTATATTCAGCAGATGACCCTGTCACAGTAGCCTGGAGATTCATGGAGAATCTCAAATGCCAGGCTACTGAGTTTAGCTTTTCTTTTATGGTGGTAAGGAACTGCTGGGGCTTTCTGAGGGGGAAGTTGTACGACTACAGCTGCATGACGGCTCTGTGGAGAATGGACTGGAGAGGGAAGTAAGACGTGATACAGAGACAGTTATTCAACGAGCACTGATGAGAGCCTGGGCTGGGGCTGAGGAGGAGGACAAGCAGAGACTGTCATAGCGGTTACACTGACACAAGATGTAGATGACCGTGGAATAAAAACACCTTCCAACAAACTATGGTCCATCAACATAATGAAATACTACTCAGCAACAAAAAGGAGTAACTACTGACACATGCAACACAGATGAATCTCAAATGCATTATGGTAAGAAGCCGTATTAAAAAGCCTATATATTGAACAATTCCATTTATGCCAATCTGGAACAGGCAAAGCTATGGGGGGGGAAATCAGTGGTTGCCTGGGGTGGAGGGGAGAGAGAACTGAGGGAACATTTTGAGGTGACAGAAATCTTCTGTATCTTGATTGCAATAGTTAGTCAAAATTCATAAATGATAAACCTGAACAGGCTGAATTTTAGGTGACCTCTCCATGACGCCAGCCCTGTCAATATTAAAATAGACATAGCCTCATGTACTAACTCAATAAACTTGCTTTTCAAAAAAAAAAAAAATCAAGAGATACGGCCAGTATAAGGAACAACGGAGGGCACGCAAGTTTAGAGAAGTGGTTTTGCTCTGGGGGCCTAATGTCAAGGTGTCTTCAAGATAGCCAGACAAACCTTGAAAAAGAGCACTACGAAGGCAGATTTAGGAGTCGCAGGAACACACGAGGTCATCAAAGCCAGGAGACTAAATAATTAGCACTTAACTCCCAGGAATGCCCACATTTATCAAAAGGGAGGGTTTCCTGGGAGGAATGGATCAGCAGTATCAGACCTTACATACTACAGCAGTAAGACGAACGCGGTTGAGTTCTATCCAGGAAGAGGCTTGGGTGGAGGCAGCATAAAACAGATCCTTCGGTACGGTAGAAGCGAGGTACGGGGTAAGGAAAAGAACGGGATACGGAAACGTAGACACTTCCCTTGGGGAACTGTGAGGGCAAGCGGGCCGGAGAGGACAGAGCGGCGTAAGCCCTGAAGTTCTATTCTGGCTGGGGACGGAGCCCTCCTGCTTGCCTCGGCGGCCCTGCAACGGGCTCTGAGGCCTACTATGTGCCTAAGAGGCACTACCACGAACCTAGAAGCAGCACTTCCGGCTTCCTCCAAGCATCAGGTGTGTTCCCTACCTGTCTCGAGGGCCAGACCGTGAAGCCACCAGGCCTGCTTCTTACCAGAGTGTCACCCGCTTGACCCTTCCTCACCTCGGCCCCTACCCCGCCCTCTTTCTCCCAGCCTCATCGTGCCCTCAACCCTCCAGCATCCTTCGGTCGTCGGCCTCTTGGTTGCAAAGCCGTATCTCCCCCAGACCCACAGCGCTAAGGCAAAACAGGAATGGGGGGCGGGGGTCCCTGGCCCGGGGCCCGGCACTCTCACCATCGCGGGCGCTGGCTGGGCCGGAAAGCGGAAGTGCGGAAGTGGCCAGGCCCGCGACGCTTGCCCTTTCGCGAGGAGCGCAGCCGCAGTCTCCGCCCGGACTTCCGGACGTTACCATCTATGCTCCGAGTGGGGGAAGGGCAGCCTTGCAACACCTGGTCTTTTGAAAGTTTTCCCGCTGGTCTTGTCTTGATTTGTTTAAACTTTAAGTTTCAAATAGTTGACCAAGCTTCTCCCGTTATCCATCCATCTCTTGCTTTTGACTTTGACCTTCTTGCCCTCTTTGTCGCTTTTTTTCCCCCATAGTTATGCAATGGTGCAGCCCGATCGCAGGTTGGGCACCATATTTGGACAAGGCGAGTCGGAGGAGACCTTCGTTTCTTCCGGTTCTGCGCCCCCATCCTTTCTCCGGGCCCCTCCTACCGCCAGCCCCCGGGGCTCGGCAGGACTAACCGCCTGACCGAAAACCCGGCTGCCGAGCCCCACCCTCCAGCCTCGGCTGTTCCCTGGGGTACACCCGAGGGGTACCCTTCACCCCACCTGCAGTGGGCTAGCTGGCGGCCAGCAAACCCTCCCCTGCAAGCCACTGTGGGCTCGTCCTTGCGTTTCTCCGCCCCCGCGTCAACTGCAGGGGGCCCGCTCATAGCTAGTTCCGGGTGGTTGATCCACTAACCGGAACTCCCCGCCCCCTCTCGCGGCCAGGGGGCCGTAGGTGGTCGGAGTGTGGAGGCAGAGGGGGCGGGGGCCGCATTAGGGGGTCCCGAGAGGACGGGGACGCTGAAGGCGGGGCATTGGGGCAACCCAAGGGTGGGACCAACCATTAAGCAGTCCCACTTCTTCTGTGCCAGGCACTGAACTGGGCTCTTGACGAGCATCATCTTTTAATCCTCAGAACATCCCGGGGAGGTAGGTACTATTGTTATCCCCATTTTACAGATTCAGACTTGCTATGGGGAAACAGACCCAGACTTCTTTTGTCCCCATTTTACAGATGGGAAAACCGAGACTCAAGAAGGTTAAATAACATCATCAGGCTCACCTAAATAGAAAGTGGTAAAGCCTGGGCTTGGACCCGGGTTTGTCTGGCTTACCAGCTACATTCTTAACCATTATCAGAAGCAAGGTGGGTAGGGGTGAGACAAGGCAAGGCTGTGAAGTACAGCTAATATTAACATTGTAAGAATGGGATGCTGGGAACTCAGAGGCTTAGCAGAAACCAGGAGGAGTAGAACAAAAGGGAAGATCATCAGGGAAGACAGGGCATAGTAGATCCTGGTGGTGAGGTGCACACACTTAGAACTAACTGCATTCAAATTACATCTTGGTAAGCCTGGGCATGTACCCACCCTTGCAGAGTCTCAGTTTCCTTATTTGTAAAACGGAGATCACCATGGTACCTGCTCATAGGGTTGGGTGAGGCATTCAGAGAGAAGCTCATAATATGTCTGCACCTTGCATGGTGTACAGTAGGTGCTCTGTGAGTAGGAGTTGTGCCATCAACCTTGTCAATAGAGTGCTGAAGCCTGACTTTCTCCTTGAGGCTCTCCTAAGATGGAGGGAGCCCTTGGCATTTTCTTGTGACATTTTTATCTCCCATCAATGGCCTTCTCTCCAGCTCCACAGTGTCCTGTGTCCTGGGCCATGAGTGAGCTGAAGGACTGCCCCTTGCAGTTCCACGACTTCAAGTCTGTGGACCACCTGAAAGTTTGTCCACGCTACACGGCGGTGCTGGCCCGCTCTGAAGATGATGGCATCGGCATCGAGGAGCTGGACACTCTGCAGCTGGAGCTTGAGACCCTGCTTTCCTCTGCCAGCCGGCGCCTGCGAGTGTTGGAGGCTGAAACCCAGGTGATACCCTACAGAGGGGACATCACCAGGGATGGACTGTGACAAGTTATGGATGGGTCATTGGGTTAGCCCATCTGCTAAGGCTGTGGTACAGGAGGTTAGAGGGGGAGAGAAAGACCCAGATTGGGCTTGTGTGAGGTGCAGGTATGTGTGTCAGTCTCAAATTGCAAGATTTCTAATTTACTAAGCATTTATTGACAGTGCCCCCCCCCCTCCATTATATTGTGGGTACTGTACAAATGAATAGAAAGAGGTAATTAGGAAAATTCTGGCTTTCAGGGAGTTTGCCAACTAAAAGGAGGGGGAGGTCAGACAAGTACCAGGTGATGTGTTACTGTTAGGAGTACTAGGGGAACTGTAACATGGAGAACTGCTTTTGAATCCTGGGCTAAGCACTTCCTAGTGGTGTTGTTTCCTAACTATGTGACTTTGGGAAAGTTATACCCTTTTTCTGGGCATCAGTTCCCTATCTGCAAACTGGGCTGAAAAATAGGACCTGCCTCAGAGTTTTGTGAGGATTAAGAGAGTTTTTTTCTTTTTGCAAAGGCTCATCCCCGTGTCTGACACTTAAGTCAGCATTTCAAATGTTAATTATTGGTATTACTCTGCTTATTTCTATTCACCGCATAAACATCCCCTGAGGTCTGTGTGCTAAGTGCTATGCGAGATCCTGGGGAACGCTAGTTAAGATGAGCTTCTTGGTCTCCAGTAGTTTATAAGTTACAGATTAAAAGACAAAGTATGCTGTTAATTTTAGTGTACAACACGAAAACTGGGCCTACGGTGTAGGTTAAGAGTGCCAGAAACTTGTAGAAGAAGATGCCATTTCAGCTGGACCTTGAAGGATAAATAGAGTCAACTTGTGGGCCCTGGAAATTTACTGAAGCTTTTTGAGTAGGGCCGTGGCACAACCCATTGCATATTAGTTGCTAAGAAGCTGGAAACTGATGCGGAGAAGGCATCCCAGTGAAGTGAAGATTTGCTGGGAGACCTGCTTTCTTCACCAAAAAGTTAACCACCACCATATTTTCCCAGAGCTAGCATGTACTGGGGTCATTTGTGTGGCCTTCCTACTAAATTCTACAGAGGTGAATCAAAATACAGGCAAATGAATGGAATAATGAGACGTATATGAATAAAACCCTGTGAGATGGGCACAGAAAAGGAGCTGAGTTTGAAGGATGAGTAGGAGTTCGCTAAATAAAAAGGGGATTGGGAAAGACCTTGGTTCCTCTTCAGGTTCTAGATCCTAATTCTTCACTGGGGAAAGAGTTGTCCTGTGTCTTCCCTTCTCCCCCTCAGTGACAGTCTCTGAATTTCAGATCCTCACTGACTGGCAGGATAAGAAAGGTGACCGACGATTCCTGAAGCTGGGTCGAGACCATGAGCTTGGGGCTCCTCCCAAACATGGGAAGCCCAAGAAGCAGAAACTGGAAGGGAAGGCAGGACATGGACCAGGCCCTGGTCCCGGGCGACCCAAATCCAAAAACCTTCAGCCCAAGATCCAGGAATATGAATTCACTGATGACCCAATTGACGTGCCACGGATCCCCAAGAATGATGCCCCCAACAGGTTCTGGGCCAGAGAACATAGAGGGGCATTGGGGTTCGGGAAGTAGAGACTGTGGAGGTGCCCCAAGCTGAAGCTGGTGGGGCATGGGGTGCCCACTTAGGATCTGCTTCTCTGCAGGTTCTGGGCTTCGGTGGAGCCCTACTGTGCCGATATCACCAGTGAGGAGGTGCGCACGCTAGAAGAGCTACTGAAACCCCCAGAAGATGAGGCTGAACATTACAAGGTAAAAACCCTGAGCCTTAGCAGACATGATGGAGAACAAGAGGGCTTGGAAGTGCCACAAAATCAAAGATCCTAAAGCCATGTATCATTTTCCTTCCCCTACCCTGCCTGGTCTCCTGTCTGCCCCATTAACCGACCCAACACCCAGTCTCAGCTTTTTCCTTCCATTGTCTTCCTTCTACCCCACCCAAATGGTTACCCCATCCTAAGGCATTGACTTCAGTGAGGCTCTCTGTTGTCCCCATATCTCCATCCCCTATGCTTTGGTTCA
Organism: Mormoops blainvillei; assembly: GCA_004026545.1. NCBI lineage: Eukaryota > Metazoa > Chordata > Mammalia > Chiroptera > Mormoopidae > Mormoops > Mormoops blainvillei. Next base: position 153,485 of record PVJD01002983.1, on the reverse strand, counting down.
AGACTCCAGTCAGCTTTCACCCGGACAGTCCCTTAGTATTTCCTCCAGAGGGGCCTTTCTTTCTTTAATATGGAAAGCTTTTTGGTTTTTTTTAAATGATAAAAATAAAACAGGTTCTATTAAAGAAAGGTAGAAAATAGAGAAAAGTATTGGGGAAAGCTCTCCCATAGGTGTGCTGTCATGCTCAAATGTGACACGGCCCTGCTCCCAGTCTTCTCCTGGCTTCCGTTACCCACAGGATCGAGTCCAAGTGTCTCAGTCCTTGGTGGCACAGCCCAGCGCCCCTCTCCAGCTTTCTTGGCCATGCCCTCTCTTCACTGTTGCATTTACTAGCCCCACCAAGCACCTTACCCTTCCTGCAGGCCGACACAGGGTCCTTGCTAGCTCTGGGCCTCTTCATATGCTCTTCTCCCATTGGCAAACTGACTCACCCTTCAAACCCTGATCTCCTTTACCGCCACCAAAACACCTTTGCAGATTCCCCAGCAGAAAGTTGGTCTCATTTTGGGCTGCTGTAAGACCTTGATCTACCTCTGACACTTCACTTGTTTGAATTTTTAAAATTTCATTTGAAAAGGTAATTCATATAGGCAGTAATAAATTCAAGCAATTACAAAAGACAGTGTCCTCTCCTGAGCCCAAGACCTCTAGAGACAAGAGCTGTGACTTGAGATACTCCATGTACACACACCATTCTGTACCTTGTATCTAGGAAATTGCTCTATATTGGCTTCTGTGTATGCTTTAGTTCTTTATATACCCATCTCCCTTACTAGATTGCACATAGAGATTTTATTTGCTTTGTCTCTTCTCACCTATACCAGGCACAGGCCTCCATCCTGAGCTAGGTACTTGGGAGGCAGATGAGTGAAGAAAGAAAGGAATGAATGAACAGCCTATATTTACCCCTTTGAGCCTGTGGGATCTCTCCTACAGATCCCGCCCCTGGGAAAGCACTACTCCCAACGCTGGGCACAGGAGGACCTGCTGGAGGAGCAGAAGGACGGAGCCCGGGCAGCAGCCGTGGCCGACAAAAAGAAAGGCCTCATGGGGCCACTGACCGAACTGGACACTAAAGGTAGGCCCCTCACCGCGTTACCTACCCAGGCCAGGACTTGAGTTCCCAGATTTCAGCCCCGTTGCCCACCACTTCTCTGCCTGCTTCAGATGTGGACGCCCTGCTGAAGAAGTCTGAGGCCCAGCACGAGCAGCCGGAAGATGGGTGCCCTTTTGGTGCCCTGACTCAGCGCCTCCTACAGGCCTTGGTGGAGGTGAGCACCACAACCCAAAACTGCAACCACATTTACTTTTGTTTTAATGTCTTATTTCATTTTTTATTGAAGTATGCTATACATTGAGAAAAGTACATAGGTCATAAATGTATAGCTTGATTACTATTCACAAATGAGAATACTAGTGTAATAAAACATTACCAGTATCCTAGAAGCCCCGCTTATGCTCCTTCCGGTCTCTAACCTCCCCCAAAGGTAGTCATAGCCACTACTTCACAGGTGCTTTTGCTAAGTGTTGGCTAAGGGCTGAGCCCTGTACAAATGGCCTTCCATACATCCTCTCACTGGAGGCAGAACAGTGGTTAGCCCCATGTTATATACAAGAAGATTGAGGCTCAAAAAAAGGGAATTGTTTCCTAGAGGTCACAGCTTATACACAGAAGCAGGACTCAAACTCCAGGTTCAGGGACTTTTTCCTGTATTCTCTCTCCCAGACCTTCAGCACATCCCTTCACCTCATTGATCCTTGGCTTCTTCTTGGGGCTAAACATAGTGTATTTTTCTCTTATGTAACAGCCTGAGGCACAAGTTTCAGGTTGGCTGAGATGTGGGTGGGGGTCTCTGCCCTACACCATCAGGGACATCAGCTGTGGTAGCTTTGCCATCTTAAACATTCACTCTGGCCTTGACTGGTGTGGCTCGCTTGGTTGGGTGTTGTCTTACAAAGTGAAAGGTCAAGTGTTCAATTCCCAGTCAGGGCGCATGTCTGGATTGCAGGTTGCATCCCCAGTTAGGTTGTGTTCAAGAGGCAGCCGATCAATGTTTCTCTTCCTCTCTTTCTCCCCTTCTTCCCCTTTCTCTAAAATAAATAAAGTCTTAAGGGAAAACAAAAAACAAAAACATGCACTCTGCACAAGGTCACCCTCGGTCTGATTGCCACTCAAAGACCTAGGAGGAGTGTATGAAGGCAGACAAATGGGCCATGACTTGCTGTGGCTTTTATCTCTTCTGATCACTTTCCACTGGAGAGAAATTGTTACCTGACCACACCTGACTGCAAGGGAGGCTGGGAAGTGTAGTGTATGTGGGCAGCAATAAGCCTAGCTGCTATGGAAAAAAGGTAAGAATGGCTTTTGGACAGCTAGCAGCTTCTGCCGCCCTGTGCTTAGCACAGGGCCTGGGGTGTTGCAAACGCTTAACAAACCTCAGGTGTTCTCATTGCTGTAATTTAGTGCTGTCATCGCTCTTCTGTGCTCCTGTCTTTTGGAATCAGTACCAGAAAAAAGGGATTTCTAAAATGATCAAAGCTTTTTGGAAGCTAGAAAAGCTTCCTGCGCTGGTTGGGATGGGAAAGATAAAAGGATATTTCTTGTCTGCAGAGACTATCCACATAGGTCAGAAAAGGAGCAGGAAAATGGAAATGCCATAGCCCTTTCTTCTTCTACCCCATTTATGTGGTCTTCCAGGAAAATATTATTTCCCCTATGGAGGACTCTCCTATTCCTGACATGTCTGGGAAAGAATCAGGGGCCGACGGGGCAAGCACTTCTCCCCGAAATCAGAACAAGCCCTTCAGGTGAGTGGCATCCTGTCTACACCTCACAGCCTGGCCCCCTGCTTATGTTGACTTCTATCCGTCCTGACATGGGGAGGTCTTAATTAACAGGGAGGCTGAGGGCAGTTTGAGAAAACCCCCCAAAACTTCAAATATGTACCCTGGCCCAGCATTTCTGCAAGAACAGACTTAGTACAGGACTGTTTATCATAGCACCGTTCATACTATAAATTTAAATGTCCAACTGAAGGCTAGTAGTTGGCTAAATTGTCATAACTCTATATGATAAAATAACTTGCAACTATTAACTATATTAGAGAAATATAGTTAATTGACATGAAAAGATATAAACAACACAGTGCTAAGTCAGGAAAATGTCAGTTGTAACACAATACAGTGTGATCTTTTTTACTTAAGATATATTTAAATGTGTATGCATAGGGAAGAAAGAAATTATAATAATGACAGGAAATGATACATAATAAAATCTGGAACACACATAACACAGTAGTCCCCACCTTATCTGCAGTTTTGCTTTCCGCAGTTTCAGTTACGTGCTGTCAACTATGATCTAAAAATATGAAATGGAAAATTCCAGAAATAAACAATTTGTAAGTGTTCAGGTGTGAGCTGCTCTGAGTAGCATGATGAAATCTCATGCTGCCTGCCATGCCAGGCCATCCGCTTCCTCACACCTGGGGCTGAATCACCCCTTCATCCGGCATATCCACGCCGTATCCTCTACCCACCTGTCTGTCACGTAGTAGCTATCTCTGTTATCAGTTGGTTATCAGAGAAAGACCACGTTCACATAACTTTTATTACAGTACATTGTTATAATTGTTCTATTTTATTATTAGTTGTTAATCTCTTCCCATGCCTCCCTAATTTATAAATTATCATAAGAACGTGAGTATAGAAACACAGTACGTATAGGGTTCTGTACTATCCATGGTTTCAGGCAGCCACTGGGGGTCTTAGAACGTATCCCTTGCTGACAAGAGAAGACTACTGTGTATATATACATAGCCCTGGCCAAGTAGTTCATTTGGTTGGAGTGCTGTCCCATGCATCAAAGGGTTGCAGGTTCAAATCCTGATCAGGGCACATCCCTAGGTTGTGCGTTTGATCTGTGATTGGGGCACATACAGGAGGCAACTGATCGACGTTTCTCTCCTTCCCGTCCTCCTCTCTCTCAAAACCTATAAAAATAAATATATCCTCAGATAAGGATTAAAATACATTGTAACATATAACAAAATGTACATATATTATATATGACATTAATAACATAGCAAAATGATGTTAATATAACAAAATCACAGTGGTTCTCTTTGGGTTGTCGACATTACAAGTTTTTCTATATATTTTTTAGCAATGGATATATGTTGCTTGTGTTTGAAAAAAGACCAGATTTGTCTGTCTCTCTTTAGTTTTATAACTAGATACCTATAGAGGGGTGCCCAAAGAGAAAGAAAGGTGTTCACTAACCTTGGGAACCTCTGAGGGGGTCCCCCTACCAAGCTGGCCTTTAAACTGAAGGCTGCCTCCCCCTGCAGTGTGCCACATACCAAGTCCTTGGAGAGCCGTATCAAGGAGGAGCTGATCGCCCAGGGCCTGCTGGAGTCTGAGGACCGCCCTGCAGAGGACTCAGAGGATGAGGTCCTCGCTGAGCTGCGCAAAAGGCAGGCTGAGCTGAAGGCACTCAGTGCCCACAACCGCACCAAGAAGCATGACCTGCTGAGGTAAGTGTGGATGGGGTACACGGGTTGGGGGTTGGCCAGCAAGACCTTGGCCACTGCTTGTCACTTTGTGGGGGCGTTACAACAAGCTTCCCAAACCTGGCAAAGCATGTAAATCACCTGGAGAGCCTTGAAAAAATTGTCAACGCCAGGCACCAACCCACAGGCCATGTCTCAAATAGAGTGTAATCCTATGGACTAGGGTTCAAGCACCTGTGACTTATTTACTTATAACTGTGGTGAAAACACATGATATAAAATTGACCCTCTAAACCACTTTTTAAAATATAGCTTTAATTTATTTTTTTATTTTTTGATGAGCGAGAAACATCCATCGGTTGCCCCCCATATGCACCCCTACTGGAGACTGAACCTATAACCCAGACATGTGCCCTGACCAGGAATCGAATCTGTAGCCTTTTGGTTTACGGAACAATAACCCAATCAACTGATCCACATCGGCCAGGGCAACTCTGAAAACCATTTTTAAGTGTACAGTTCAGTGGTGTTAACTATGTTCATGTTGTGTGGTTTATTTTTTTTAATCTTTTTATGTTTATTTTCTTTATCCCCCAAAGTTTTTTTTATGAAAAACCTTATACATGCAGAAAATCCAGAGGACTAGGACAATGAACACCAATGTACTCTCCAAACATTTAGCAACTGTGAACATTTTGTTCAACATCTGTGATTATTATTGGCCCTTCATCCAAAATTACCCACTGTTTCAGCACCAGTTCTTTAAGGAATTGGTTGCAGTGTCGTTCACTTTTTATTGACCCTCATCCTTTTCCCTGCATTGGTCACAAGGGTATAGGTGACATCTGGAAGGAGATCATGGTAGTCACTGACCTTTTATTGGGAAGCTAGACAAGCAGCCCAACTAAGTCTCCTTGCTTCTCACAGGCGGGTGCTCCCTTCTCAAAAAGCTCCAACAGAGCAGGGCACACGCACTCATTTGGCCAACTCTGCCTCTCATAGACGTACTGGGCTAGCAAGAGAGGCAGAGCAACGGGCTTGAAGTTTCCAAATGGACGATTGATAAACACGTGCACCATTAAAAGGAGGTAGTTGCTGACAAGCTGCTGTGGTGTTCACATATAAGTTGTGAGTGCTGACTGTATACCAGGGGCTTTAAGTACAGCCTCCTGTTTAATCTTGACTACAACCCAGGGGCAGGAAATAAAGGCCTAGTAAAGCAAGTGCCCTGCTGAAGGTCACACAGCCAATAAATAGCCAAGATTCAACTTCAGCTCAAGGCTGAATCCAGGCCTCTTTCTAGTTCCCTCTGAAGGGCAAGAAGAGGAAAATACAGATGAAAGAGATACTGAGGAAGGGTGGGGGAGGGGAGAAAGAAGCAGAGATGTGCAAATACAGAAGTAAGGGGCAATGAAGGAACTAGCTTGGGGCTATCAGAGGCCACACTGCAGCCCTCAGCCCCGCCTTAGACCAGCTGCAGGGCCTTAAGTTGTCTTCTGCCCTGAGCATCAGCTTCTCCTTCTGGAAAATTAACAGGCTGGAGTGGATCAGATCTCTAAGCAGTCTTTCAGCTCCACCGTTGATGGGATTTATAAGTTGGATTCCGTTCAGAGGGCTTGGTGTGGCATCTCACCTGCCTCCTGTAGACCTCAGGCTGCCTAGACCCTCAGGCTGCTCTGGCATTTGGTTGCTGAAGCAAACAGGTCTTCTGCTGGCACCAAAACACCTTTAAAAGATTGTTTGGAGCCTGCTTGCTTTGATTTAAATCTACTCACTAGTTGTGGGATCTTGGGACGTTTCTTACCCTTCTTGAGTCCCAGTTTAACTCCTACCTCACAGGGTCATTGCGAGGATTAACCGAGCTAATATTTTTGAAGCGCTTAAGATAGTAACTAGCACATAGCACCCTGAAGTGTGGTTCAGTAACTTTGCTTTTTGGTCTGAAATGGTCCGTAGGAGTGCCAGTCTGGGGTGGTGGGTGGGCTCAGTCTGGCTGCGGCTTCCCATGACACCTGGCTGGCTGGTTCCCACAGGCTGGCAAAGGAGGAGGTGAGCCGGCAGGAACTGAGGCAGCGGGTCCGCATGGCAGACAACGAGGTCATGGATGCCTTTCGCAAGATCATGGCTGCCCGGCAAAAGAAGCGGACCCCCACCAAGAAGGAGAAGGACCAGGCCTGGAAAACTCTGAAGGAGCGGGAGAGCATCCTAAAGCTGCTGGATGGGTAGCCCTCACCCCTGCCTCAAGCTCACTCCCCCTGGCCTGGGGGAGGAAGGGGAGGGAGGCCCACTTCCTTCTTTTGGCTGCTGGAAGCCTCCGCCTGCGGCTGTCAAATGTCATATGGCCATAGTCTCTAGAGGGCTGTGGCCTTTCACCGAAGTCTTTGGCCTAGCTTTGTACAGCCAGGGTACAGGAGGCCCTGCTAGGCTGGCCTGAGGCTCAGCCTCTGCTTGGTCCCCAAGATGAGGGACACAGCATTTCTGGGCTTTCCTCTTCCCCCTCTTTACTGTTGTCCACCCCCTAACCCCTACCCCTCACTCCCTCAAGGACTTCTCCTTTGTGGTTTTGTAAAGTGCAAACTAAAAGAGTAAAGTGACTGCTGTGGTTTTTTAAAAAGCATTCGGAATCTTTGAATGTCTTATTGTGGGGTAGACGGCAGCTGGTGTGGGCGGCAAAGGTTCAGGAGGGGCATACTCATGGTGGCCTCGCCTGTGGGCCACTCACCCACGAATGCATCAGGAAGTACATTCTGAGGATACTAGTGCTACAGGTGACAACACCCCCAGCTCAAAGTGATTTAACTACAAGGAAATATGTTGGCTAGGGGCTCGATGGTCCTGCGGCAGGGTGGCTTCCAGGGTTGGCCAGTCCAGCAATTCAGGGCCGTCAAGGGTCCAGCTGTCTCTGCACTATCTTCTGCAGTAACAGCTTTCACCTAAACTGGGTTCCCCTCCAGCTGTTTGGTGGTAGCCAGTAGCAGTTGAGGGAGGCCAAGTGCTTCCTCATTTGCAGTCAGCACAAAAGAGGGCAGGAAAGAGCTGGCTGGCTTCCATGGCTCATCCAAAAGAACAAGAAATCTTTCCCTGACACCTTTATGTTTTGCTCAAACTAAGTCTCACATACCCACTACTGAACCAACCATTGTGGCGAGGTACGACTCTAGTGGGTATAAATTAGTAACAGTATCTACTTTTCCTCTAAGCCCAAGGCAATGGGGAGAGACAGTGAAACCCAACAAAGATCTGAGTAAGAAGAGGAAATGGATGTTTAGGCTACCAACAGTGTCTCTTCTATAGCCCAGGCAGGAAAACAGAATAAATAGCTCTTTCCCTGCCTCAAATGGAGAATAATTTGCAATTTACTGTGGGGGAAGGGAAGGTTCTCAGGAAATGACTGTGAACTAACCCATAAAGATAAGGATAGAGCCCTGGCTGGTGCAGCTCAGTGGGTTGAGTGCCGGCCTATGAACCAAAGGGTCACAGGTTTGATTCCCAGTCAGGGCATATGCCTGGGTTGCTGGCCAAGTCCCCAGTAGGGGGTGCTCAAGAGGCAACCACACATTATTTCTCTTCCCCTCTCTAAAATAAATGAAATCTTTTTTGAAAATTAAAAAAAAAGATAAGGACAGGAAAAAAAAAAGATAAGATGGCCTTGGCTAGTGTGGCCCAGTGGATTGAGTGCCAGTCTCTGAACTGAAAGGCTGCTGGTTTGATTCCCAGTCAGGGCACATGCCTGAGTTGCAGGCTAGGCCCCCAGTGTGTGTGTATGGGGGGGGCACACAAGAGGCAACTATACATTGATGTTTCTCTCCCTCTCCCCTGCCCTTCCCCTCTCTCTAAAAATAAATAAAATATATATTTTAAAATCTTTAAAAACAATTTTTTAAAGGGCTTCATTTGTATGTATTTTTAGAGAGAGGAGAAGTGAGGGATGAAGAGGGAGAGAAACATCAATGTATAGTTGCCTCTCATGTGCCCCCACACACACACTGGGGGCCTGGCCCGCCACCCAGCCATGTGCCCTGACCAGGAATTCAATGGGCAACCTTTTGATTCGCAGGTTGGCACTCAGTCCACAGAGCCACATCAGATGGGGCATATGTTTGTGTTTTAAGCTAGCATTACAAGAGATGAAAAGTTAAAAAATTTTTTTAATTTATAAAGTAAAAGCTACAGTAAGCGAAGGTTAATTTATTAAGATAGAAAAGTATTGTTTAAATAAATTTAGTGAAACCTAAATGTACAGTATTTATAAAGTCTACAGTAGTATACAGTAGTGTCCTAGGCCTTTACATTAACTCACCACTCACTGACTCACGTGGGGCAACCTCCCATCCTGCAAGCTCCATTCATGGTAAGTGCTCTCTGCAGATGTCATACAGCGCATAATTTTTAAAATCTTTTACACCATATTTTACCGTACCATTCCTATGTTTAGATACAAACACCACTGTGTTATAATTGCCTATAGTATTTAGTACGGTAACATACTACACAGATTGATAGCCTAGGAGCAGTAGGCTGTAGACCATGTAGCCTAGGTGCCCAGTAGGCTATACCATGTAGGCTTGTCTAAGTGCACTCTATGATGTTTGCACAATGACAAAATCACCTTACGACACATTTCTCAGAGCATATCCTTATCGTTAAGCAACACACTACTGTAGAAGGAAAAACTCCAGACGACTGACTGGGCCTGGCTCATTAGGGAAAAGACAACTGTTAAGTATCAGTTGCGAGAACTGTAGTTATATATGTGGCACACCTACTTCCTGCCTGGTACTGTGTTGGGCCCTTTACTCCCATGTCTTTTTTTCTTAATGAATTTATTGGGGTGACATTTGTTAATAAAAATCTGCTCTCGTGTCTTACTTGATGCTTACCACACACCTGCAGGTGAATAGTAGTACCCTACCCTACAGAAAAGGACACTGAGGCTCAAAGAAGTGCAGTGCCTTCTGCGGCTCTATAGCCTTGGTACAGCAACAGTTACCAGCCCCAGAATGCACCATCCCTGACAGAATTGACAACCATAGTGGGATAGGGAGTCTCTTCTTATGGCCATATCCCTTTCTGCTGGAGCCAGAGGAAGCCTCCATTATGGCGTTTGAAGGAAGTTGGGTTCCCCATGAGGAGGGGGGAGATTAGTTCCAGCATCTCAAGGATCCAATTTTAATTTGAAACAATCCTGACACATCACTAGTTTGGTCAAAAAGCCTTGGCCCTGAAATTTTTTCTCCAGAGTCCCAAATGTCTTACAACTGACTTTCAGAAAACCCAGGGTAAGTGAGGACAAAGGTGATTGGGTGAGGGCTAAGTCCTGAGCTGGAACGTGACCCAGCGTGGGTCCCCCGTCCCTGCCAGCCCCTGAACACTCTGGGGGACCAACTCGGTTGATATGGGGCCCCAGGTGACTCCTGCTAAGAAGAGAGAGATGGCTAGAACTTGGAATTTTGTGGAAATCTGGTCAGAGAGTAAATTCTTTCCCTGGTACTCAGGCTCAATGGAGAAAACCAAGCACAAATGGACCATGACTCGGTCCTTTGTGTATTAACTCATCATTTCATCTCTTCCCCCTCCTAGTCCATTTAGTCACTCCATCTACTCACCTCCATTTCCACATTCATACTTTTGTTTCCTCACTCAGTGACCCTGTTGCCATGGCTGAGAGCTATGTAGGCGACAAAGGCTCCACATGTGATGAGACAGCTGGGCAGACAAAAACACAAGGCAGTAAGGGCAATAATAGACTAATGCACAAAGTCTGCAAGGACAGGGGGCAGAGAATGACTTAACAGCTTAGAGGGGCAGGAAAGGCGTGAGGGAGGATGTGAAAAGGAGGGCGCCAGGGAGCAGAAGACATTCCAGACAAAACGAACAGCAAGGCGCAGAGGTGTGAACAGCTGGCCTGCTTCGAGAGAGGTGAAAACTTCAGTGTGATGAGCCTGGGTGGAGGCGAGGAGAAGGGCAAGAATGAAGCTGGAAACTCGGTTGAGACTGAGCTGGGACAGTTTGTGAACAGCAGGTTAAGAAGCATAGGCTCTTCTCCTGAGGTCAGCGGCTCTCAAAGTGTGGTCTCTGGACTGGCAGCGTCAGCATCAGCATCACCTGGGAACTTAATGAAGGTGCAAATTCTCAGGTCCTAGACCTACTGAATCAGAAATCTGTGGGTACGGCCCTGCCATCTCTGTTTTAATATGCCTGTCAGGTGATTCCAGATTCTTAGTAAAAATTGAGAATCATTTTTCTGGATAGTAGGGGGCCAGGGGAGGTTTGTGAGCAGGGGTAGGCCATAACAGTGCTCTGAGTCAGAAAGCACTCTGATGGCACCATGGAGGCCGGACTGATTTGAGGGGCTGTGAGTGAAATCATGGCAGAAAGAAGTGCCATCATGTGCAAAGAAATACATCTGAGACGGTGAATGTGGCAGAAACTGGTAAATGTTCTTCAAAATATGTACTTTTCTTCTATAGTTAATAGAACTCCTGATTTTTTAGTTGGACATATGCCTCTGAAAAATGAAATATCCCAGCTGCCCTTGCACTTAGGTATGATAATGTGACTAAGTTCTGACCAAGAGGAAGAGATGTGTATGACTATGAGGTTATGCACCCCAACGGATGTGCCCTCCGTGTTCCCATTTGCCCCTGGCTGAGATGAAACATGGTGGCAAGTCATCTTGAAACACGTGGTCAAAGACAACACCACAGGAACAGCGGAGCAGCCAGCTAAAGAGCCAGAATCCCTGTCATCTTGTAGTCATCATACCAGTCACTGCTTACAGCCAGATTGTGATATACTTTCCTTTTGTTTAAGTCACAGTTATTTTTTGGTGTCTGTTAGAGAAACCAAACCTATATTCTAGTGGATACAGTGACCATGTGGCATGCCAAGCACACTTTTCAAATATACCTACTTCCTTCCCTTCCTTTTTTCTTTCCCTCCCTCCTTTCTTTTCTCTTTCCTTTCCTTTTGTCTTTTCTTTTTCTTTTCTCTTTTCTTTTCTTCTCCTTCCTTCTTTCTTTCTTCCTTTCTTTCTCTTTCTTTCTTTCTTTCTTTCTTTCTTTCTTTCCTTCCTTCCTTCCTTTCTTCCATCCTTCCTTTCCTTTCTTTTCTCTCTCTCCCTTCCTTCCTTCCCTTCTTCCTCCCTTCCTTTCTCTCTTTCTCAAAAGAATTTGAAGAAGCTTAAATTAAAGATGTGTACAATGAGTTTCATAAAATACAAATATAAATTTAAGCCCATCAGGGTTATTAAGCACCAGATTTAGCTCTAACCTTCCTGAAAGCCAAGCCAAAATTGAAAGAAGATGAACCAGTCTCAGAACATTTGATATCAAAGGAAAAAGGGCATCTCTCAGTTTTTCTGACAAAAATTCCACTGATTTCTTATGCTGGAGAAACTTCTCAGTTGAAGTCCTATATTGATAATACTCTCCATAAATTTGACAGCAAATAGAAATTGAGTTTCACATGTGACGTCTTTTCACAACCGTTGATGAAAACTCAGGGCATGTTGTTAAAACACAACCCTTGGATGTCTGCAAGGGACCAAGCGAAGATGATGCTAAGCCCTTTACATGAACCCTCTCAACAACCACATGTAAGAGCAGATAACACTTTACTCTTACTTTATTAAAATTTTTAAATTTATTGATACTAGAGAGAGATAGAGGGAGAGAGACACTGATTTGTTGTTCCACTTATGTATGCATCCATTGGTTGATTCCTGTATGTGCCCTTACCGGGGATCCAACCACAAACCCAGTACATTGGGACAATGCTCCAACCAACTGAACTACCCGGCCAGGGCCTATTACCCTTATTTTACAGATGAGGAAGCTAGGATACAGAAAGGAGAAGGGCCAGATCAGATAACTGGTGATGAGCCAGTTTTGTAAGCTGGGTCTTAGACTTTAGAGGCCCTGTTCTAACTGACCCTCTCTGGGCCTGCCAGCACCACCACATACAAAATTAAAGGTACTCTGGTTTGAGAGTCAGAGAAAAGCACAAGAATCATTGCTCCAAAAATGTCTGTATTAGTCAAGAGAGATTCAGTGAGGTCTGGTAAATATTGGAGGGATCTCTGAGTCTCTTAAGATGGGTTGCTCCTAATAGGATAAGAAGTAGGGCTAGGCTGCATGAAGGCAGAAGGTAAACCCCAAATTTAAGCCTGAATAGAACATGTGAGGCTTCGAGAATGGGAGAAGAAATAACATTACATGCAGTTGTCCGAGGACAGCTGATGTCTAGGAAAGAAGGGCGCTCCTCTGTCTCATTTCTTATTGAGCACCTATTATGCGCCAGGGACCTAAGTGCTGGGAACCCAAGTGACAGCAAGGGAACTAGCCTACTGGGTGAAAGGCGCTTTTTAAGTTGTCTCATTTTCAAAATAATGCTACCAAGTAGGTATGATTATCAGTATAATTATGCCACATTATAGATGAAGAAAGTGAGGCTCAGAACAGTAAAATGGCTTGCCCAAGATTCCACGGCGAGTGAGGGGTGGAAGTTTGAACCCAGGCCTGTCTGACTCTGAACATCTTTTAATGCATCATCTGTGTTTCAACAGTAGGAGAGAAAAGATGTGACAGATACGACATTCAAATTCATTCTGTTTCTTCATTGTTGTTGTTTAAATGAAGTTTAAATACTTGAACACCAAATGGGTACACATCCACCAAAAATATTTCTTCAGACATCTTGGAGTATATAGCCTTGTCCTAATTTAGCATTATTTCCTTGAAATTGATTCCCAGAAGAGGGATTCCTGTGTCAAAAGGCCCAGACATCATTTAAGCCTTTGATGCATATTGCCAGATTGCTTTTAAAAGAATTTTAGCAAGTCTTTTTCCTACCAGAAATGTAGAAGTATCTATTGCTCACACTGACACCAGTCTTCAGTGTTACCAGTTTTTAAAACTTCAAGTTTGAAAGGCTATCAGTGAGCTCTTTTAGTTTGCACTTTGATTATTTATGAGGTAGAAATTGTCCCATTTATTGTGTTTCATCTGTTTCCTTTGACCATTTATTGAGTCCTTAGTCTGTTCATTATCCATTTTATGTGTCCTTTACATAATAGAAATATTAACCCATTGTGCGTAAAACATTTCCCCAGTCTGAAGTTTGCTTTTTACCGTCGGCTATGATTTTGGAGTAGGGTATGGGTTTTCTGGTTTGTTTTTAGCAACAGAAAGTAAAAGAATGTTTTAATGTTTTATAAATAAACCTGTCCTTTTTCCCTTGTGATTTCTTCCATTTTCTCTAATTTTAGGAAACCATTCACTCCTCCAAAGCTTTTGGTTCAAGAGGTGAGATATCTGAGCTGTTTTGTCATCTTTTTAGTAGCAAAATGGAGAAAAGATTATTTCCTTTTTCCCTTCATAAATTTGACTTTCCTTGACTCACTTTTTGTTTTAGTGCCTTGATATATGCTCATTGGGGGGATGGAGGCTGTAGGAAAAAATGTTTATGTGCATACGCATCCCCAAAAGTCCACAAGAACATGTCCCCCAAAATTATTAACTCTTGGTTATTTCTGATTGATAAGAACAGGGCCGGGATGGATTTGTTATTATGCCTGCCCAGCGCCCCTATTTCCTCTGGGCAAGATGCCCCTCTTCATTTCTTGAGACTCTGGTGTGGCTGCCCATGACAGTGCATTTGCCCAATATAGTAACTCAGTGCCCTGGCAACAGTTTTTTGGGCCAAAGTGTAAGCACCCAGCAGATCCCAACAGAGTCCTCCCCTGAGTGTACAGCTCTCCTTCTGCTGGATTCAGTTGGAAAGGTGGGGCTGCCTCACACTACCTTTCCTGCCAGGCAGAGACCACTCTGCAGAAGAAGGGAAGCCAATGTGCAGAGAGACATCGAGACAGAGAGACATGAGAGAACGCAAATCCTATGAGTATTGTGCCTCCAGTTCCAGTCTCCAAGATCCTGCGAGATCCTGACCCCGCTGTTTTTCTTTCAGTCTTGTGCCTGCTGTTGTGAGCCATAGGTTCCTCTTTGATGAAACTGGCTTTGGTTGGGTTTCTGTTACTTGGCAAATGAAGGAATCTCGTCAGCGACAAAAATGGTCTTGTGTGTTTTTAGCATTTTATGTAATTTTCTTGCAATAACCATGTATGACTTGTTTAGTAGAAATATTTTTTGAAAGAAAAAAAGAATGTGTTTGCTGGAAAAAATAAAGCATAAGTACCCCCCAGACTTGCTTAAAAGTAGACAAAATGTAAATGAAACAGCATAAAAATTACACAAGTCCTCAGAAGGGCAGAGGACACCTTTCATCTTGAGAATGTCAATGAGATAAACAGGAGTTTGGGTGAGACCGCCTCAGCTCAATGGATATGTTGGGTGGGTGTAGGGAGGGGAGATTAGGGCCTTAGCCCTGGGCATAAAGTATGTTTTTCTATGGACTAGGCAGTCTGAGATACTGAGATTTGGGAGCAGGAAATTGCTCCTTAGCCCCATCCCTGGACGAATCAGTTCCCTTCCCTGAGCTACACTAAGCCTAGCTCTGATATTTTGAACCCCTACAGGCACTTCACATCCATTATCTCAGAATTCTCAGGAGAACTGAGTCAGTCAATATTCCCGTATTTCCAGATGAAGAAACTGAGGCTCAGAGAGGTAAAGTCAGTCCCTAAAGCCTTTTTAGGAACATCAGCCATCTTCCTCTCTCATTCGTACACTAGACATGATAAATTGACCACCCTCTGACACAGTCCTGAGAATAAAGAGGAAAAAGCCAGCTGAAATTGAATTGCAGTAAGCCTTGTCTTCTCCCTATCTCCAGCTAGAAGATGCAGGAATTCAGGAAGGGAGGAAGGCACTGGGAGATTATTAAGGTGGAGTGGAGTTGGGGTCTGAAGCAATGTGTCTCCCGTGGCTGGTCACAGTCCAGCCCTACCCCCACTTCCTGCGAGTTGCTCCCCCTTCCTTAACTCCATACCAAATTTCTTCCCAAGGAAGGCCTTGCGCAAGAGGACCTCGGTCAGGTCCCTTGGCCGCCTGCCTGCCTGCCGCCCCAGGAGCGGTGGCGTGCCCCCCTCCGCTCCAGCCATCAGCCCCTGGGGCCTGCCCAGTCACGTGGCACTTGGTCTACTTTCCAGCTTCCTCCAGGATCGTGATTTAACTCCAACTCCCGCTTCCTTCCCTAGCCCCAGTCCTTCTGGGAACCACCCTGAAGCATACGGAATTGGAGCATTAGCTCCGCCTCGCTTAGGGACCTCGGGCCTTATTTTTTCCACTTGTCAAGTGGGATCATCACCTTACCACTGCTTCGATTCTTTCCATTGCCTTTTCTTTCCCTACTGCCCCAACGCCCTACCCTCAACAGGCTCCTGAGCCCTTGTGACGGACCTAGTTCTCTTCTGGGCTCTGGGGTGAGAGTGGTAGAGAAGCGAGGCGGAACAGAGCCGCAGCGTCCTAAGGGAGCTCCCAGGCCAGTCTGAAAGAAACTACGAGGCGACAGAATGAAACTGGCCAGCCTCTGGCATCCGACAGACCTGGGTTCGAATTCGACTTCGCCTCTGACCAACTGCTGATTTTGAACCCTTCATCTCTTTGGGCCTCAGATTGTCTCCTCTGTGAAATTGGGGTCCTACCGGAGACGAAGAGCGGGGAAGTCCAGCAGAGGATCTGGCCTCTACTAGGGGTACCCCCGCCCCGCGCGCCTCTTCCCCAGCGGGGGAGCTAAGTCTCGCCTCCCGGTCCCCTGTCCCTCCGCCTCAGGCTCCTCCTCTACTGACATCAGAGCCGCAGGCGGGCGGAGGGAGCCAGCTGAGCCCGAGCCGAGCCCCAGCAAGAGAGCAGGCGGGCGGGCCAGACGCTCAGCAGCGGCGGCAGACCGTGGCGGGAGCTCAGCGCCAGCCACCTCGGACCTCCCAGCCAGCCCCGCGGCGGGGCAGCCGCAGGTACAGCCCAGAGGCCGCCCCGCCTTCGCCCTTGGGCGCCTCGGAGGGGCGGCCGGACCCCGCAGCCGCTGGATGCCTTCCCCCCAAGGATGAGAGGGGGTGCTGAGGCTGGCTGGACTCTGGATGGGCAGGGCTGGGTGGGCCCTTTCCCTTGACCTCTGCCCCAGGCCCAGCAGGTGCCAGGCGGGCTGGTGAGGAACTGAGTGGATAAATAGAGGAAGGTGGGGAAGGGTGTGCTTGTGCGTGCGTGCGTGCGTGTGTGTGTGTGTGTGTGTGTGTGTGTGTGTAAGCAGCTGGGCCTGCATGTGGAAGTACTGGGCATTTGAAGGTAGAAACGTGTGGGGGCCGGGTTGCGGTGTGCTAATGTTAGTGTGTGGATCATATGCAGAGTTGTGGTGTGTTGGTGTGTAAGTGTATCCTTATGGGTGGGGTTGTCTGGGAATCAGTGTTTTTGTTGCAGATATGTGCCCAGGTGCTGTGCATGCTGGTAGCTGGCTCAAAAGGTAGTAAGGAGAGGTATATGATTGTGTACTGGGGATGTTTGAAGTGAGGCGTGTAATTTGTTGGGGTTCATTTTGGAGTACAGGAGCTTCGAGGGTGTATAGGAACTGGAGGGTGAAGGGTATGAGTGAATCCGGGATGTCGGGTATACAGGTAAGGGGTACGTGTGTGTTTCTGGGTGTCATCTGGTCTAGGCAAAACCACAGATGTGTGTTTCAGGGTGTGAGAGGGATCTATGGGAGGGATATTTAGGTCTGATGCTGTCTGGGGGATCATGTGTTTGGACATGCGCTGATGTCTGGGTTTACCTTTATTATCAGGTGTCAGGGTATCTGGATATGGAGTGTGCTGGATCTGGGGGCAGGTGTTTGGGTTCAGCGGTGTGGGTGGGGCTTGATGTGGTGTGTCTGATGCAGAGATGTGTATGGAACTATGAGGGTTGTATGTGCCAGGCCTCCAGGTGGGTTTTAAGACTCTGCCTCTAGAGCTTACTATCTAGTCTAATTTCCTGAAGAGGTAGCTGGTGCTGAGGTCCCACCATGGTCCACCACCGCTGCACACCTGGCCAGGCCCCCCTGGAAAAGAGGTCCCATCAAAGGAGTGGGAATCTTATACCAGGAACTCTAGTTAGGGTACCTTCCCCACATTCTCCTGCAAAGGAAAGAGAGAAGGAAAGTGCCCTCCTTGAGGTCACACAGCATGCTGGGCTCTGTTTTGATCTCTCCCTCTGTGGGCCTGGGATGGGAGGCTGTGTTCTCTGAAAGGGCCCAAGTAGGACTGCATATTGGAAGGACCAGCTGAGGGCAGCCCTTCCAACACAGGAAGGAGCCCTCTAAGTCCTTTGCTCTCAGCAAACTTTGTTGGGGTCCCAGCAAGGGATCATTTGGGAAACTCTAGACACAGCCCCTGACCATTGTCGGCCTCTGTCTGCCCATTCACCATCTGATAAATGAGAAATGGGAGTTCGTCTGAGAACGAACTCCCGCCCTCTCCTGCAGAGGTCTTAGCAGAGTAAGGTACAGGCTAGATCAGAGTCAGGTGAAATCAAGAGGGGACAGGCTGGGTGGGACCATTTCTCAGACTGCTGAGACCCAGATAGGGAGTCAGGTGGGCGGGGAAAGAGGAATCCTGGCGAGCTCCAGCTGTGGCTGCTGTTGCCGTGGCAACAGTGCAAAAGGAGCTATTTAAAAACGTGGCTGAGATATTGCTGGAAGCCCAGGCTGCCGGAAGCCTGATTTTCGAGAGGCTGGGCAGTGAGAAGAAGAAGGAGGAGGGGGAGGCAATTCGCAGGGTGGGGCCAAAAACATTGCTGGTTCTGGGGACAGGGGGATCCTCCCGGGCTTTGTGCATCTACAATAAGCTGCCCTGGGGTCTTTTCTGTTGTCCTTTGAGAGGCCAGGGTCTCCTGGGGTATTTGGATTTGGAGAGGGAGAAACTGGGAGGTAAGCTGAATAAATGAATGAATGAGTGAATGGCTTTGTTGAATAAAGAATTTCGCTGCCACCATGAAGGATTTTCCTCCAGGCATAAGGATTTGCTAAATGAATAAATGACTGGTGAATGAATGAATGTTTGTTAAATGATTTAGTCATGTAAATCAATCACGGAATGAAAAAATGCAGGCTGAATGACTAAATAGGGCTGCCAGCAAGTTCCCACATAGAAATCTGGGCCCCACTGAGTCTTTTCCCTCCATTCCCCTTTCTAGGAGCCCTGGCTGTGGCCAGGGCGCAGTGGGCCATGCCGGGGGCAGTGGAAGGCCCCAGCTGGAAGCAGGCGGAGGACATTAGGGACATTTACGACTTCCGTGATGTTCTGGGAACGTGAGTCTCAGGGCAGGAGAGAATGGGGACTGTCCGTGTTCTGAGGGGTGAGGTTGGGAAGGTCCTTACCTTAGGGCCTGGCTGGCTGGGGAGGCTGAGTCCAGGGTGGTGCTTCCTCTGGTCAGGTGGTCACTACTTCCTGTTTCCTGTAGCCCGGGCCTTCTGGCAGCCTTGAAATTGCCAATACTGGCTTTTCATTTCTGGTGACAGTGGTTGGAACAGGGGCTGCTCTTGCCACAGCTCTGGGTTCCTATGAAAAGAAGGAAGTAGGGAAGAATGAAAGAGCCAGTTTATCCAACTTGCTGCCAAGAGCTGGGAGTTCTGGCCTGCATCTAGGGACTGCAGCTGGGCATGGCTCTGTTCTTAGTGCTGGGAGTCCAGAGAAAACTGAAACCTGGTCTTTGCCCTCATGTTGATCCCAAACATGTGAGGAAGACAGACACACAGAGAATGACAATAGGATACATGCTGAGCTCCAATTATAGAAGGGAACGAGGACTCTAGAGCCCAGAGAGAGCAGTGGCTTCTGCCTGGGGGAATACTTTCTGGAGATGGAGGCCTTAGAGCTGGGTACTGAAGGATGGGTAGGAGTGCACTTGTCAGAGAAAGAGAAGGACATTCCAGGCTGAAAGACAGCATGAGCAAAGGCTTGGGGGCATGTTTTGTGGGCAAAGGGGTGGAGTCAGGTGGAGCATATAATCGGAGGCTGGGGAAGAAAGGGGAACCGGCCGTGCAAGGCCTTGAAAGCGAAGCCATGGAGGCTGGACTTGATCCCACAGGCCATAGGAAGATATTTAAGACTTTTTCACAAGTTTGCAATTCGAGACGGTCACTCTGGCCATGGCATGAAGGGTAAATTGGAGAGGGATAGGACTGGAAACCAGCAATGAGGCTACCATGGTCACTAGCTATTCTGATGATTGAGATTTCACCATGGGAGATGCTTTTGACATATGGCCTCTTATCCAAAAAGTTATAGAAAGAATACTCTAGCCCCAGCTGGTGTGGCTTAGTGAACTGAGTGCTGGCCTGAGAACTGAAAGGTCCCCAGTTCGATGCCTAGACAGGGCACATGTCTGGGTTGAGGGCCAGGTCCCCAGTTGGAGGTGTGTGAGAGGCAACCAATGTATCTTGTGACTTCTCTTTAAAAGTAAATAAAATCTTTTTTAAAAAAGCTTCAAAAAAAGAATGCTCTAGTAAATCCTGCTTAATCAGTGTATTTCAGTGCAACCGAATTTATTTGTTCCTTTCTAAGAGCCTGTAATAAAGCATTGCCTCTCGATCTTCATTGAGTATATATCACCCAAGGTTCTTGTTAAAATGCAGGTTCTGATTTCGTAGGTCTGGGGTGGGGCCTGAGATTCTGCATTTCGAAACAGTTCCCAGGTGATGCTGATGGTATTTTAAGGTTCTAAAGGGTGTTAAATTAGCCATGACTCAAATTGGCTTTAGCAGAAAAAGAAATCAATCATGCACATAATAGAAAAAGCCCAGGGTATAAACTTTAGGCATGGCTGGATCCAGGGGCTCACATGACATTATCAGGAAACTGCCTTGGACCATTTCTCTGCTCTGATTTCTTTTGTGCTGGCTTCATTCTCAAGCAAGTTCTTCCCAAGTGGGGGCAATGATGATTACCGTTAGCCCCAGGTTTACATTCTACCAGCTTAGCAGAAAAGACCACCTCATTCTCAAAGTGCCAATAACCTGGCTTGCATCACATGTCCCAATTACTGTGGCTGGGGCACAGAGTACTCTGATTGGTACTAGAGGATGCATAACTGATGGAGAGAGGCTCGGCCCACCTCCTTGGTCCAGAGGTGGTCACATGACCCATAGGGAAAGGAGGAAAGGCTGGAGGGAAGTTGGGGTTCCAGCTCCCTACCTCACAAATACCCTCTCCCTGCAGGGGGGCCTTCTCAGAGGTAATCCTGGCAGAAGATAAAAGGACTCAGAAGCTGGTGGCCATCAAGTGCATCGCCAAGAAGGCTCTGGAGGGCAAGGAGGGCAGCATGGAAAATGAGATCGCTGTGCTGCACAAGTGCGTGAGCGTGGCCTGTGCCCGCCCAGGTTGGCCCTGCCCTGGCCCTTCCCATCCTCATCCAGCTCCTGCTTTGGGCAAATCATCTAACCTCTCTGAGCTTCCAGTGACTCATTTATAAAATGGGGTGATAATCTCCACTTGTCAAGGCTGTGGAGAGCACTGGCAACCCTTTATTTCAAGTGCCTGGCACAATAGCTAACACGACAGATGTCATTGATATGTCATTGCTTATTTACGGAGAGGCTTAATCTGTTCAATGGTCAATCTTTGAACAGGGCTTGAAACCATGTATCTCAGCTGGTGTTATTGCTAGACATACCTTGTCCCCCCCCCCCATGTCATAAACCACTCAGCAAATTAAAAAATGCCAACATGCTGACCCACTGACCAAATCAACACCACCTGCCTATGAATTGCTCATGCCGATATGAAACTTGCTGCCTCACTAGAAAGTTTATAGAGAATCTTCACTTCCATTCTCTTTTCTGAACCACCCTGCAGGGACAAAATGCTTATTTCCACTATTGGTGGTGGGGGTGGGGGATCTGAGGCCCAGAGAAGGCAAAGGACCTGTTCGAGGTCACACGGCAAGTCTATGGCAGAGCCACCTTCCATCAAAGTCAATTACTGTCATTGGTTCATTTATTGTTTACTATGTGCCAGGCACTATGCCAAGCATCTTACTTACCTGAATTATGTCACGTGAGCCTCACCCCAACTCTTTGAAGGAAGTACTATCCTTGGCTTCATATTGTGGATGAAGAAACCGAGGCTCAGAAAGGTTACACTCAACTCAATAAATACTTGTGAGCACCTACTCTGCCCCAGGTGCTGGAGGAATAGTGGCGAGCAGGACAAAACCCCTGGTCTTGTGTAGGCTGACAAACTTCTCAACACAGGAAAAATTTTTAAATCGTATGTTGGTCAGCACTCTGAGGTGAAAAACTTGCCCCCTACTAGCACTTAGTAGAGGCCGGTTTCAACCCAAGTCTGGTGATTTAGAATCTAGTGTTTACGTCTGTGCTCTCCTGCCTTCTAACACATTATAATCAATGTGGTAAATCAGCTTTTTCCTTTGGGATCCAGATCCTTGGTTGGTCCTTCCCAGGTTTTCAGGTGGTGGTCCTTCAAGGTGAGGGTGGGAAGTTAGCTGAACTCAGCTCTGAACCATCTCATTTCTCCATTCAGGATCAAGCACCCCAACATTGTTGCCCTGGATGACATCTATGAGAGTGGAGGCCACCTCTACCTCATCATGCAGCTGTGAGTGGCCCTGCCTGTGACCCTTCCTCACACCTCTCCCTGCCGCCCCCTCCCTAGCTTCCCTGCCTCTCCTGCCCATTTGGCCAGACCACCCTGTTCCCTGCTGCAGGGTGTCAGGAGGGGAGCTGTTTGACCGCATTGTGGAAAAAGGTTTCTACACGGAGCGGGATGCCAGCCGCCTTATATTCCAGGTGCTGGACGCCGTCAAGTATCTGCACGACCTGGGCATTGTACACCGGGACCTCAAGGTGGGGTGTGAGGGTATGGTGAGCTGGGGCACCCGGGGATTGGGGCTCTACGCACTCCTCACTGTGTGACCTTGGGTAACTCTCACCCCTTCTCTGAACCTTGGATTCCCATCTGCAAAATGGACCTTGTAGGCCCTAAACTGCCTCCTCCCACTCCAGTTTGGACACTCAAATGGAAACAAAGGTGAACTCTACTGTCATTTTACCCAAGTAACATCTTGTGTCTTTTTCTGATAATAAAAGTCCCACTTGCTCTTTCAAGAAAACTTGGATGAGAGAACAAAATATAATAAAGCCAGAAACCCCTGAAATCCTACTTCTCACATTATGATGGGGTTCACATTTTGTAGTGCACCTCTTTCCACTCTAAGACAAGACCAGAGCCAGGGTGAGACAGAATTGAGTTTGAATCCTGGCCCTGTTACTCTGTAACTGTAGGTTCTCAGGCAAGTCTCTATAAGCTTTCCTCTAAAGACACCAGTTTCCTCATCTTAAAGTGGGATTATTCAGGCTGACCTGCTAGGAATGTGGTATGGCTGAAATGCAATCAAGCACTAGAACAAATTCTGGCACACGGCAGGAGCTCAAAAATTATTTCTTTAGGGCCTCACGATAAATGCCTGAGGTTTATAGAAAATTCCCCCCCTCCCCAATTTTCACAGCCCTTGTGCTTTCTGGAACTTTTAACCTCCTTGAGAACTACCTTGAGTTTCTTGTGCTCCCAACCAAGATGGCCTCTACGAAGCCACAGCGGCTTGTGGGGTCCCACTGTTTCCCACGGGGTGCTTGGGGAGACAGAAGGTTCAGCAAGCCTCTGACTGCCCCTTCCCCTCCCTCCTGCCCTTTAAGCCAGAGAATCTGCTGTACTACAGCCTGGACGAAGACTCCAAGATCATGATCTCCGACTTCGGCCTCTCCAAAATGGAGGACCCCGGCAGTGTACTCTCCACAGCCTGTGGGACCCCGGGATACGTGGGTGCGGAGGGCCCTGGGCTGAAGCCATGGGGGGGCGGGGTGGGGAGGAACCAGGAGCTGCAGGGCTGAGATTTGTCACCACCATGTCTTCTTCCTCCACAGCCCCTGAGGTCCTGGCACAGAAGCCCTACAGCAAGGCGGTGGATTGCTGGTCCATTGGAGTCATCGCCTACATCCTGTGAGTGGGGGTTGGCCGTCGGGGTGTAGAGCTCCAGACCTGTCTTCTCCCCTACTGTGTTCTTTTCCTCCCCTCTGCTATTTCTTCCTTCCTGCCATCCACATTTTTATCTACCAATTAGTGACTAATATTACTTCATTCAACAGATACTATGTTTCAGGCATTGCACCAAGTACTGAGAATTTAGCAGAGAACAAAACAAAGTTCCTACCCTCAGGAAGCAGACACTCTAGTAAGGGAGAGAGAGACAAATAAATAAACAAGTAAATAAATCCATAAAGTAATGCCAGGTGGTAAAAAGGTGCTATGAAGAAAAATGAAGTAGCGCAGGGAGAGGGGGATGGATGCCATTTTAGATAAAACAATCAGGGCAGTCCTCTCTGAGGAGGTGACATTTGACTGGCATCCTGAATGAAGTGAGGGAGCTGGACATAAACAGCAAGTGCAAAGGCCCTGAGGAAGAAAAGATGGTGACATGTTAAGGAACAGAAAGTGGAGCTGGAGGAGTGAATGAGGCAGAGAGGGGCAGATTCCCCCAGCCCCTTTTGTAAAAGGGGGAACTCTTTCCTGTGGGTCTTGCCTGACCCCTGGGACTGCCCCAAAGCTCCATCCGGAGCCAATGGGTACACTGAAAATGGAAATGAGGATGAGTTTCTCCCTGCCCAGGCTCTGCGGTTATCCCCCCTTCTATGACGAGAATGATGCCAAACTCTTTGAACAGATTTTGAAGGCCGAGTACGAGTTTGACTCTCCTTACTGGGACGACATCTCTGACTCTGGTATTTGGGGCTTTGCCTTCTTCCCCTGGGCCCTGCCTCTGGTGCCTTCCTCATCTGCTTTGGGGGCCTCCTCACTGAACTGCCTTCGGTCAATTCCCCGGCCCCAGACTATGAGAGCTGCCTGAGACACCCACCCCAGGTCCTTCCCTCTGCCCGGCCCCGATCTGAGAAACCTGCAGGCATTCATTCACTCAGCCTTCAAACATAGTATTTTCAAAAATACCTCCCCCGCTGACCTCCTAATGCCTAAAACACCACGTAAAAGTTTTCATCTGTCCTTTTGTGCCGCCTAGTGGGAGGCAAACCTGTGAAACCATTATTAATCATTTACACATCAGTGTGAATACACTGAGTAGAACCTTTTCTAACAAGTTTTTCTTAAGGGAAAAAGGAGACAGCTGGAAGGCTGGGGTGGATGGAGGGCTTAGAGAAAGAGAACAGGTGGGGTGGGGTGGCGCATGGACAGATCAGGTCTCTTGTCTTGCTTGGATACCAGGCCAGACCTGAGGAGATAAGATTCTGTTTTGAGGGTGTCCACAGGCACTGCCATGCTCTTTCTGTTTTTGCTTTTGTCTTGCGGGTTCAGCCAAAGACTTTATCCGGCACTTGATGGAGAAGGATCCAGAAAAGAGGTTCACCTGTGAGCAGGCCTTGCAGCACCCATGGTGAGAGCTCCCATGACCTGTAACTGGGGTGGGACCCAGGGGCCCCAGGCCTGCTTTGCCTTCACAGATTAACACTCCACACACCCCCACCCTAGGATTGCAGGAGATACGGCTCTGGATAAGAACATTCACCAGTCAGTGAGTGAGCAAATCAAGAAGAACTTTGCCAAGAGCAAGTGGAAGGTGAGCCCATGTCCCTAGTCCCGGGTCCCAGCCTCCCTGGGACTCCTTCCCAGCCCCAACCAGGCCCCAGTTTGCACAACACCCAGCACCAAATTGGGCACACAGTAACTGCTCCAGAATGCTTCCTAAAGAAACTTTTTTTTTCTTTTTAAAGATTTATTTATTTATTTTTAGAGAGAGGGGAAGGGAGAAATGGAGAGAAACATTGATCGGTTGCCTCACATGCCTCAGCCGGGGAGCTGGCCCTGCAACCCAGGCATGTGCCCTGACTGGGAATTGAACCAGTGATCTTTCACTTTGTGGGACGATGGCCAACTGAGCCACACACACCAGGGCCAAAGAACATCTTTCATTCATTCATTCAATGCTCCCTGACACCTACTCTATTCCAGTGAGGGTTCCTGATCTCTAAGTCTAGAGGGAGAACGGTGTATAATTCTTAAGGAGACATCAAATCCAACCTACAGGGTCCTGTAAGGGGCATAAAGACCTGACAGCTGGGTAGGAATTAACTAGGCACAGTCGAATAATGTCTAAGGCAGAGGGGAACAATGTACAAGGGGCCAAGGGCAAGAGACGGTGGCCACTCAAGGATGTGCCAGTGCTAAGCCTGGCTGGACTGCAAGGGCTTTGGGAGCAACTAAAGGACTGAGGCAGGAACCCAGGCTGGAGATGCAGCTAGGGGCCAGGCTGCTCAAGGTCTCAAGTGCCACAGTGGAGCCCTGACTTAATCATGATGCTGCTGAGACGCCCCAGAAGGATTTTCAGCAGGAACTTGCCCTTTAGAAAGGGCTCTCAAGAAACAGAGAGACACAGAGAGAGAAGGCTGGGAGTCCCCTTAGAAGGCTGTGGCAGAGGTGCAGGCAGGAGACAGTGAGGGCTAGACCAGAGCGGGGGTAACAGGCAGAGAACAGTGGTTGGTTTAAGAGGCAATTAGGAGGTAGAATTGATAAGAAGTGATGATAGAATGGATGTCGGGCTGAGGATGTCAAAGGCTGGCCCCAAATTTTGATTGGGGATAGGGTGAACGGTGGTACCATCACTGAGATGGAGATCCCAGGGGCATAAACTTACCTTGCAGGGGATGAGTTTGGTTTTGGATATGGTGAATGCGAGGGGTGTATGGGGACAGCTACATGGATATATTGAATAATGATATATACAAACCTAGGCAAGTTACTTAACCTCTCTGTGCCTGTGTCCTCCTTTGGCAATGGTGATGCTAATAGGGCTCACCTCAAAGACTTCTTGTGAAAACTAAATGAATTACTATGTAAAGCGCTTAAAATTATGCCTGACACAATGCTATATTGTGTTTGCTGTCATGCAAATATGAATTAATTATATATAAAAACTACATAGCTGGTGTGGCTCAATGGATTGAGTACTGGCCTGTGAACTGAAGGATTGCAAGTTCGATTCCCAGTCAGGGCACATGCCTGGGTTGCGGGCCAGGTCCTCAGTTGGGGTTGTGTGAGAGGCAACCAATCGATGTTTCTTTGCAATACCCAGGTATGTTTCTCCCCCTCTCTTTCTCTCTCCCTTCCTCTCTGTCTAAAAATAAGTAAATAAAATCTTTAAAATAAAAAAGTTATGTATCTGTTAATAACATACTTTTATATATGTGCATATGTCTGTAAGTACATAATATGGCTGAATATAATTTAATAAAGCCTTGCAGATATTTCAGGTGGATTCAGGGGATCAATCAAGATTACCTAAAAAAGAAGGAACCACTGCAAGAATCCCTCTGCCATACCCTGCCCCATAATCTCCCGCTCTCTCAAAAGTCCCTTCTCCCCCCTCTCCCCACAGCAAGCCTTCAATGCCACGGCTGTGGTGCGGCACATGAGGAAGCTACATCTGGGCACCAGCCAGGAGGGGCAGGGACAGCCTGCGAGCCATGGGGAGTTGCTGACACCAGCGGCTGGGGGTGAGGACCAGGGCTCTGTGGAAGGGCATGGGTGGTCCACGAAGAGGCAATCGGGCTGGAGTGGAGGGTCTGCTTCCACAGCCAAGTTTGTTTTCTCTTCTCATGCAGGGCCAGCCGCTGGCTGCTGCTGTCGAGACTGCTGTGTGGAGCCGGGCCCGGAAATGCCCCCCAGACTGCCCCCCCAGCTCTAGGACTCCGGATCCAGGGCCAGGATCCCCTGTGTGGGAGAGACTGGGGGCAGCCTACTCCCCTTCCCTCCTTGTACCGGGGTTACCCTGCCCCGCCCCACCTTTCCCTACCACTCCTCCACTGCATTTTCCATACAAATGTTTCTATTTTATTGTTCCTTCTTGTAATAAAGGGAAGAGGATAAAACCACAGGTAGTTTTGTCTTCCCAGATAACCCCCACCCCACACTATTGTGCAAACCAGTCAATCTGAGGGTAGCTGTCCCCTGAGGTAGTTGTATGCGGCCCCCTTCCCAACATGCGGCTGGATGGGGGAGAACAATGGAGAACGGAGGGAAAAGGCATTGGGAGAATCCCTTTGTCCTGTGCCCCCCACCTAGTCTTCAGACCCTGTGGATCTCTTTCTGCGCTTTGCTGGTCGCTCTTGGGAGAGCTGGCGCAGGTCAGCACTGAACAGCACCTGGGGACAGGGGGGAAGTCTGTGTGAGGAGAAGGTACACTGGGTAAGGAGAGTGGGGCTGGTGGTAGTGTGGGGAGACAGAGTTCCTAGGGAGCAGGCCCAGGACAACGCAGGTCCACTAGAGTCAGGGCTGGGAATGGGGAGTAGGAAATCCTTTAGGGACACCTGGGGCAGGGGCAGTAGAAGAGTTCCCTGGGTCAGGGCTAGGGGAGAAGTTCTATGGGGTCTGGGCTGCAGGAGGAGAGGAAGTCTAGGTATACTCACTGCTTGGGCCCAGCCAGCATAAGGGCCCCACAGGCTCCGGAAAAAGTTTCCTAAATTAGAAGTAATGAAGCAAAATAAATCGGCCTCTCCCCGTCCCCATCCACAGGGGTGGGGTTTTAGGGAAGGGTGTGAGAAGTTTCCACCACTTCAGTCTGCCGCCAGCCCTGGCATCTCCCCTTCTTACCCAGTTCCTTGTTGGCCTGGGGGCTTGGACCTTTGGCCTGGGTGGTGGTAGGGTGCCAGCTGTAGTCACGCTGGGCGATCTGCCACATGTGGACATCCACGGGCACGGCCTGGGGCTTGTTTAGGGCCATCAGGCAGATGCAGTCGGCCACCTGGGATGGACACAGAGTGCGCCACAGAGGAGGAGTGGCCGGGTCCAGGCAGCATCCTGTGTCTAGCCCCAAAGCCAGCTGCCTCCTCCTCCACTCCGAGGTTACTATTATTCTATATTCTCAATATATACCATCTATTAATAATTTTAAAAATAGCTGCGATGAGAGTGCTATTGCCTGAACATCTATGTAGACCAGGCTCTCATCATAACTTGGAAAGAAGCTGGTATTACATTCATTTTGCAGACAAGAAAACTGAGGTTCTGAACGGTGAAGTGACTTGGCCCAAGTTACATGGCTAAGAAGAGGCAGAACAAAGACTTAATGTTAGAGTGAAGTTCAGAGCCCATTAAAAAAAAGTTCAAGTAAAAATTCCTTTTTTAAACTACAGAGAAGTATACAAAAGAAAACAATGAATGCCAGATTCCAACCATCTTATTTCTAGCTAAACCTGTTGAAATTAAAAAGCCTTATAAGTACATATAACTTCAAGAGAAGCATAAAATGAAAAGTAGAAGTATCTTCCTATTTGTCTTCCCAAAGGTAACCATTACTAAGTTTCCTGTGATTCCTTCTGGAAATTTCTGCATACATATAGCAGTGTATAGATGTACCTGACCTTTCTATAAATGCATTCAAAGGGCAATGTCCTATATACCCATTTTGCATTTTCTCTAATAAAACATCTGCTTGTCTCTTACCTCTTTCCTGCTCTGCCTCCTGAAGCTGAGCCTGCACCCAGCTCTGAGGCCTCCCTTGTCTCCTACTCTGTTACTCTCTACATAGGTGGTGAGGGTAGCTCCTACTCCACTGGGGTCTCACCTTAGTACCCACCCCAGGCAGGGTACAAAGAGCCTTGTGGGCCTCTTCGTAGGTGGCCTTGCGCAGCTGCTGAAGCCAGGGAAGCCCGCCCTGTTCTTCAAGGATGGTTCGGGCACTGGCACTCACAAAGCGGGCTCGGTACCCAAGGCCCAGCTTCCTGAGTTGAGCCTCTACTTCCGGCCCTGCAGGGGGAGTGGGGGTGAGGAAGGAAGCAGGGGTCAGGCATCCTCAAATCCTTTATGACCTTAGGCTAGTGTGTGCTTTCCATGCCAAAGGAATGCTTTCCCTTAGCACCCTTCTCCCACCTCACCACCTTCTGGGAGACCCCAGGACACTTGCATGTGCAAAGGACAGGGTTAAGGCCTAGGTTCTACCCCTTTACAAATGTTTTCTGAGCACCTACTATGTGCTGGGCACTGGAACAGGGACTCAGAAGGATTGCTGCCCCAAAGGAACTCCCCAGTTGAGTTTCTTAACATTTCCAAAAGGCTGTTCACACACATGATCTATATAATAGTCATAACAATAATAGCGACAGTTTCTATGATGAAGTGCTAGGTAGCAAACATGAGCAAAGTGCTTTAGGTACCTTATCACACTTACTTTTCTCAAGGACCCTAATGAAAGTACTGTTGTTTTTCCCATTTCACAGATGGAGAAAATGAGGTAGAAGAGGTTAAGTAACTTCCTCAAGAAAGGACACAGTGGAGATGGGATCTGCAACCAGGCCGGGGACACCAATGCCTGTGCTCTAAACCTGCCTCATGATTGCTTTATTCATCCCTTAAACCCTTCTAGATAAGAACTCTTACTTCCCATCCTACAAACAAGTTAAGAGAAGCCTGGAGAGGTGAATGAATTTCTTATGACTACTAAGCTGCGAGCTGAGGCCTAAGACTGGGTTTCTAAGCACCAAAAGCATTCTTTTTTCTCCAGGCAGGCTGTTTCCCCTCGCTTAATCCTTACATCTGCCAGCTGAGATACTTGTCTCTGTAAAAACTCACCTCACCCCTGGCCAGGTAGCTTAGTTGGTTAGAGCATCGTCCCTATATGCTAAGGTTGCAGGTTTGATCCTGGGTCAGGGCACATACAAGAAACAGCCAATGAATGCATAAACAAGAGGAATAACAAATTGATGTCTCCCAAAAAACAAAAACAAAAACAAAAACCAACTTGCTTCACAGGGTTGTTGTGAAGAATATGTGTTTTTCTTGGACACAAAACTACTGGCTTCACTATAAAGACAGCGACTTGAATTTTCTGCATATTTCTCACATGCCAAACACTGTGCTAGGTGCAGTTATGTGCATTCCTTTACACAACCCTTGTGACAACTCTGATAGGTTATTATCCATTCAACAGATAAAGAAACAGAGGCACACAGAAGCCGAACATGCGCCAGCATTGGGATTCTGACTCAGGCAGTCTGTTTAGAGAGTGTGTGGGCAGTGGTTCTCTCTATGCAGCAGGCCTTCACCTCTCCCCACCTCCTTCCCCTGAGGCATGTTTTCCTTGCCTCTCTCTTTCTCCTAAGCTCCAAGCATCCTTCTTTTGCCTCTGTAACTTGTTCCCTGAGCCCATTTCTTCTACAGCCCTCTTGTTCTACCTCTGTGACTTTCTAAATAAACTTTCTCCTAAAAAAACAAAACAAAACAAAAAGAAAACCACGTGTGCATTTAACCCCAAAGTACTGTACACTGAATATGGATGTTTTTCTGAAGTGGCATTAAACAATGGGGCAAAAAGCCAGAGTAATGAGGTGCTGACATTTCAGGGACAGATAGGGAGGGTGAGGTGTGACTGGGACTGATCAGACCAAGCAGGATAATTCTGGATGAGGACAGGCATTGGGAAGGCAGGAAACTTTGAGATGTGAGGTAGGGACCTGGGGAGAACTGAACAGACCCTGAAAGCTGTTGATGGGCATTGGGGCAGAGACCCATTTACTCACCAGCCAGGGCCTGCAGGCTGGGGAAGCCATGGTAGGTGACATCATCGAGCTGGACGAGTCGAGGTCCGAAGGCCTGGCAGAGCCGCTCCACCATGCCTGTGATGCGGGCAATGTTGTTGTTGGACGAACAGATGAAGGAGAAAAGGCATTCAACGGGGTCCTGTTGTAGGAGTCGAACACCTAGAGGTCAGAAAGGCAAAGGGTAGGAGAAGTACCTACTGTGAGGAGTGGCCTCCTCTCACCCTCAAATCTGAGGCACCAGGAAGATTCCAGGGGAGTGAGAGACCACACTGTTAGAGAAGCCACACCAGAGCTCTCATTCCTCATAACATGTTGTAAGGTCTGGGTCATCATCCCATCCCACAGATAAAAAAGCCACAATGTAAGCACTGTAAAGGTGGGGATTTGTGTCCGTTTTGTTCACTGCTGTATTCTCAGTCACATAGCAGATGCTCTGTAATATTTACAGAATGAATGATGTCACCTGCCCCCGATCACACAGACAGGATTTGGCTTAATATGTCATTCCACAATGGTGATCAGCAGGACAATGATAACAGTAATAATAATTACTATGTGTCAGGCACTATTCTAAGCACTGTACATTTATTAGCTCCTTTAATCCTCATAAAATCTTATGAGGTACCATTTTACAGGTAGTGAAACTGAATAACCTAACCAAACTACAAGAACACCAACCCCTGCCCCAGGTTCTGTACCCACCTTGGAATTTCTGAGCCACCTCTTGGAAGTGGGGGTCCACGGAACTCCAATGGCTATACAATTGAGCCAGGCTGACATCCAGCTGGAAGTACTGACGAACGGCCTTCAGCTCTTCTGGTGTGGGCTTCCCAATCTGGTCTTTTCCCCGTCGGTACACAGTGCAGTAGAGCTTCTCCTCAGTCTGGGTCAGTGTCCATACCTGGCCTGCCAGCACACCACTCCAGTGTGCAGGGTTTTGCTCCCTCCACCTGAGCCCCCAAGGTACAGGGCAACTCTAATAACTCAGTTTCCCTTCCTGCATCCCTTGGGGCCCTCCCATCTCACAACCTCTCCATATACAAAACTGATTTATGAATTGTAAAATACAAGTGCTTTCTTGTACATCAATAGTATCATTTATCCTCACAATAACACTGTGCAGGCGTACTACGTCCACTTTATAAAAGAGGTAACAGGCGACGAGTATCTTTCCACCCCTTCAACAATCTCCAGGCTATTAAAAATAAAAAAAGGAGCTAAGGCTCTATACCCGTGCCTCCGTTTCCTCTTTTGTACCCTAAGGTTTCTTCCACCACACGCAACATTCCTTTGCACCCCAGGCCTGCAGTGCTAAGGCAGGAGCCACGGTCACTCACCGGAAGGACTGTCCAGAAGCCAGAACCAAGTCCAGGCGCAGCTCAGAGCATGGACAGGGGATGGAGGCCCATAGGGACGGGACGGAGTACAGTGTACGATGTCCCATGCTACCGAGCAAAAAAGAGCAGGCTAATATTTCCTTATTAGTCTCCGCCCCATAACGGCCCCGCCCCCTCAGAGCTAGATCTACTCACTGCCAATAGACCACTCCCACCAAAAGACCAAGAACCAGAAGCCTTCGCCCATCAACCTCTTAATCTGTTCAAGGTCTGCGAGTTTCATTTAATTCCTCCACTCCCCGTAGGCCCCGCCCCTCACTAGTCACCAAAGTCCCGCTCCTTCCCCTTTGTCC
The DNA here is from genome assembly GCA_004026545.1 of Mormoops blainvillei. Lineage (NCBI taxonomy): Eukaryota > Metazoa > Chordata > Mammalia > Chiroptera > Mormoopidae > Mormoops > Mormoops blainvillei. Next base: position 120,743 of record PVJD01002983.1, on the reverse strand, counting down.
CACCTCCTGCCCTAAACCTCCCCTCCTCCACGACCCCAGGGTGCTTCACCACTACCACGAAGTTGCCAGGCGAAGTATGCGCAAGCGCACTCTTCCGGCTTCTCCAGAGCCTGACCTCGCTCTTACAGGAAGCTGGGCTCAAGCTCGGCTTATTGGATCCAGAGGTAGCCAATCCGCGTAGAAATAACAGGCGCCAATGAAAGCGGGCGTGGCGGCCGATGGGCGGGCCTCCTCTAGGGTTAGCGCGCGCTGGGCTCGCTGCCGGCTTTTTCTGGGCCTTTTCTTTGCAGTAGGTAGGCTAGTTTGTCCCCACAGACTCGGCTCAGAGTGCGCCCTTGAGCCCCTGTCATCACTGCCTAATGTCCTCTGAGCCCTGGATTCTTCAGGCTTGCCTGCCCGCACAAGCAAATCCAATCCCTCGTGATTTTTCAGAGACTTACTCCACGGAGCCTCTGCAGTCTATTCTCTCATCTCGGTCCTCCTCCCATAGACCCCTCTTCACAGATAATGCAACAGTCCCGGATCACAGCTCTGGCCCACCAAGCCCCTGTGAGGGATCTCTCCAGCGTCTGCCTCCTGAGAATTCTGCCTTCGCGCCCGCCAGTCGTGGGCCTCCTCACAGAGGCCTGACTCCCCGGTTGTCCCGCCTCTCCCGTCGCCTCCACCTGTGCTCCCTTGCCTCCTGTTTTCCTTCAGTACTCCATCTAACACTGCCGAGCTGAGTGCGGCCTGTAGAGGGTTTTTCTACTGCGACATGCAATTCAAAATGCAAGGTCAAGTGTGTGTCAGCCTAGCCCCGTTGGCAGGGCTGACTGCCTGGGCCCAGGAAATATGTAATTGCTTCCCTTCTGGAGAAAGTCACAAAAAGTTAGGAGACCTGTGCTTTTATCTGGGTGATTTTTTTTTACTTCCTACCATAGTGATTTTTGGTTGCTGTATTAGATTGCAAATTCCTTAAGGGGAAGATTTGCAGCTGATTTATCTTTGTGCCCCATGCACATTACCTAGTGGGGAGTACCAGGAATTTGGTATCATCAGTCAAATGCTGTGGTTATGTTATACTCCCTCGGTAGCTCCAAGACCCTTAGTAACTACTACTTGTGACTGTCTCATCCACTGGCACATCAGCCCACAGGTACCTAGCACTTGGAAGGCTTTCCTTCAATGAATGCTTGAATCGGAGAAGAAGGTGCCAGGACTGGGAATGAATGAAGAGAAAGTCTCCACATTCTTGCTGTCCCCAGTTAAGGGGAAGGTCACAATGACAGTGACTTTGAAGCGCTTCTACCATCATTCTACTGGCAAAGGACTTAAAGTATCTGAAGTTCATGAAAGAATGGGCAGTAGATTCTTCCGCTAGCAGTTCAGCATACTGGTTAAAGAGCCAACTTTGCCGACAAACAGGCCTGAGTTAAAATCTGAGCTCTGCCATTTCCTAGCTGTGAGAATTTAGGCAAGTTACTTAATTTTTCTAAACCTGCATCTTTGTGGAGATAACCTACCTATTATTAACCTTCCCTGTAGTTAATGCAAGGATTACATGAAACTGTATTTAAAAGTGCTCAGCAGAGGTACAGTCACTCGGTTCTAAGTGCATGGGAAATGGGAACTGTCCTATTATCTTTGCTGTTGTCTTACAAACGCATTATGCACAGCAGCCAGTAACCACTTGGGCCCAATTATTTGCCATCCCTGGGGGACAGAACCTCCCTTTGCCCTGGTAGACGGCAAGAACCAAGAATTCCAAACAATTTATTTTGTAAGAATCAATATATTTTCTTCTTTTGAAATAAATACAAACCAGTTTGAAAGGTGGGGGAATCAATGGGAAGAGGGGACAGGCCCCAGTCTTTTTAGTACCAAATGACTCTGGCGCGACCCGGAAACGCAGTTACAAATGAGAATAATTTAAATTCTCCACTAATTACAGTATTTACAACAGCAGGGGAGGGGGTCACCTAGTGCCCCTCTTCTGGGCTGGACAGACATCAATCCCACTGTTAGGCTGGGCAGATGCCTGTTCACCTCACCACCTGCACGGCCTCAGGCCACTAGGCAGTTATGGATTCTCCTGGCATGAGCAGGCATAGGTGGTGGGATGACCTGTTATGCAGTGTCCTAACTTTGGCCCACCACCCTGCACTACAATGCTATGAGGTCTCTGGAGCTTTCTGGCCTGTGGGACCTCCTCTTTCCTTGCACAGAGCCACCATGGGCCCTTGGAGTGTTCTGTACAGTCCAGCTGCACTCAGGGCAGGAGGGACCTCCCCCACCCAACTTCCCCTGAGACTGGCCCCAAGACCAGGAATGAGTCAGTGCAGAGGCCGGTGCCACTCCAGGACAGTGAGCAAAAAGGAGGAGAGAGGTGGCAGGGCACTCTAGGTTGGGCTGTGCTGGGCAGTATCAGTCACTATCACTGGTCTCGCTGCTCTGCTCGCCCTGGACCTTGCTGCGGTGCTGCAGAGCCCTATGGTAGGCGATCTGCACTGACTTGCGGATGTTAGACTTGCGGCCCTCCAGCATCTTCTCCTTGTCGAGGTCCTGGTTCACACCCAGAGGAACCAGCTTAGTCCTAGGCAGCCACTGCCTATAAGACGAGGTGAGGAACAAGTAAGTCATCTCTGGGAGAGCAACAAGAACCAGCCTTCCTCACTCCATTCATTCAAAAATACCTCTTGGGGGCCAGGCTCTGGTGGGCACTGGGGTTACAAAGACCAAGAGACACAGTCACTGCACTCAAAGAACTGCTCACAGGAGGAGCCCGAACCTAACCTGAAATAGGTACCCTATCCCATAGGCTCCAGGCAGATTTTACTGATATTAAATATCCTCTGCAGACAAAGAAAAAGATTACATATGTAAATGAGACAACAGGGATTCAGAATCTGAATGTTTATGCCTGCTTTATCCCCATCCTGTCACTATGGAGGCAGAAGTGAGAAAATTCAGAGTCTGGGTGAACCACTTTCATATTTGTCAGTCACTAACATTCCTTTGTTTTCTAGCTGTGGCTGTTTGTGAGCTGCTGCCCACTCAGTCGCTCAGACTCATGGCCAACGCAACCTTTTGCTCAAAGATCTAAGTCCCTCCTCCACTGATTTGTGATAGCTCAGTCCGACTGCAGCTAGAATTTCCTGGCAGCCTATCCCCATACCCAGGGTTGCATCTGTGGCTGTGAGTCACCAAATGTCCCCCTTCTCCCTTACCAGGTTCTCTTGTTGTCAAAGAAGAGGACGAGGTAGAGATGCTCTCGGGCTTCCTGGGTCATCTGCTCCCCAAGTTTCAGCACCTCCAGTGGGGGCACAGGAATGGGAACCCCATGGTGGAACATACCTTCCCGGGGCATCTTTGGATCAATGATCTGAAGGAGTAATAAGACCTTGATTTGGTTCAGTCCCTTTCTTCCCCAAGAATTTGGAAACTCCTTTGAGGTGGGGACATAGAAAGGTTATTGTTCTACTAGGGCTGCAATGCTGACCTTCCTATGCTTAACTATTATTTCGGAGCCCCAGGGCAAAGAAAAGGAAAAGGGCGAGATGGAGAAGCTAACTGGGGACCTCCAACTGTCTACCTGCCAAAGACCCTTGTACTCTGCGGCTCAGCAGAATAGAAAAAGTCTGACAATTGTGAGTCTGCATTCTGGGGTTGACAGGCAACGGTTATGACAAGAAAAACAAGCCTACCAGAGCTGGGTATGATGGATACCCTCGGCATTTGGCCCACACCAGGTCCAGAGCATCCAGGGGAGAGTCCTCATCCTCTGACAGCCAGCCAGGTCCCCGACCCAGACTCTTCCTTACCACTTCACAGGAATGGGAAAGAAGGGGCAAATCAGCAGACAGGGGGCTGGCAAGGCCTGGATACTGGGCCCCCAGCATCCCTGGCCTTGGGCGCCGGTACTTACTGCTGTGGCCCACACTGCGGCCAGTGCCCACGGAGTAGGCCTCATTTTCAGTGCCTGAGGTATCTTCACTGCTGTCCTCTGGGAATGTGCCCCGAGAGAAGGAGGGCTTGCCCCTGCCTTGTTTTGAGGGTGTTGTGCTGTAGACAAGACAAGGGGGGCTTTGCTCAAAGGAGAAGAGTGGAGAATGGTGTGGTGGGTGTCCTTTCTTATTCAAACCCCTAGAGCCTAAGACTTTTGGAAAGCAGAAGTTACTTAAAGAATTTCAAATCCAAATGCCCTCAGGGGCGTGGCAGTGATTTGACTGATGTGGGCTGGATTTAGCAGTGGTGGTATTGAATGCATGCCCTGTCTAAAAGCAATATTGGCTAGATTTGCCAGATCTAATTTTTTAAAAGAATACAGAAACTGGGAATTTTATGTGGCACTTCTGGATTCATTAAAAAAAAGAAGAACAAGAAAAGAAAAACAAAAAAACTCGACCATGCTGGCCAAACAAAATATGTCTGCAGGCCAAATCCAGGCCACAAGGCATCAGTTTACGCCCTCCGTTCTGAAACATCAGCTGAACCCAGTGTGGTTCCTCCATTCCCTTACGGTGATAGTCACATCTATTCCATTATTTTGCAAAGAACCTTGGGTTTGAGCCATCTTAATCTACTCTGAGATGTCTGCCACCCACCTTCCCACAGGGAAACCCAGAGCATCCCAGAGACAGGCTTTGATCTGGAGGGCTGGTACCTGGTTCGGTCTGAAGCAGCGCTGCTGCTGCTACTGCTGCTGGACTCGGAGTCTGAGCTGCTCCGGGGAAGGCTGCAGTCATTACGGTAAACCAAGAAACTCTTCTTCACCGGCTGGTTTCCGCTGCTGAAGCCATTGGCTGGTAAGTCTTGGTTGGGGGGAGGAGGAGGGGGAGGAAGGAAGGAATCGGTCAGGAAGATGTAGATCAGAGATGGCATGGGGTTAAGAGGTACTTGGAGCCTGGCTTCCCCTTCTGTGCTGGAAATTCCTCCAAGCTTGGCCAGCAGAGCTAGCTCTGGGCAGTGTCCACCACAGTTGGCCACAGCTCTGCCCCACCCCTTACACTTCCCCTGGCAGTTATAGACCTTAGGACACAAATGGCTTAAAGGGCAGGAGATCCCCAAAGGAGGGTAAGAAGAGAAGAGGTGAAGTGATACAATGGCAGGGGCCCTGGATGGGAATCTAGCTGGATCAGTGTCTTTGGGTTTCAGTTTCGCAGTCTGTAAAATGAGGGGTTGGATTAAAGGCTTCCTAAGGGCCCTTCTAGCTTTGGCATATTATGGGCAAATGAAGGGATAGGTGAAACTTATGTTGGGAAGGATGGCAGCTTTGCTCACTCTCTTGGGGGACTGGGTGATGGTGAGGCTCACCCATTGGGGGATCTTCTGTGGATTTATCACTGTCGCTGTCTGAGCTCGAACTGGGCCGAGGGCTCCTACCCCGCTTGCGCTGACGCAGGGAGCCCATGATGGGGAGCTGGGGGGGCCCCACAGGACTGCCTCCGTGGCTGGGGGTCATCTGGCTCTCCCGGTTTTTGGGGGGCCGGCCCGGCCTCTTGGGCGGTCCAGCTGTCTTCGGGTTCTTTTTGGAGAACAGAACTGAGGTTCTCCTGCCCACCTCATGTGCGGGGGTTGAGGACATGTTGGGACCCAGGCCTGGAGCAGAGAAAGAGAGAAGGAGAGTCGGTGAGGGGCCTGAGGTGGGAAGGATAAATGTCCAGGGTGTGCCCTGGGTGTACAGGACCATTATTCCAGCTATTGTTGGGAGATGAGTTGGGGATCATGGAACTGGGAACAGTGTCTCATACAAACAGCCACAGAGGCAGCTAAGAGGCCCCTGATTGGGGAATGAGGGAGAAAGTACAGCTAGCTGTGCAGGAAAGACCTCTTCCTGGGGGATGGCAGGGGCTAAATGTGTGCTTCAGAGTCAAAGTCTGATTTGCTTTGGGGTCCACCTTGCTATGGGGTTCAGACCTTTGCTTGTCTCCTGGCTGCTGCTCTCCTCAGCGGCACTGTCTGTCTGCCCATCCTTGTCACAGGCTGCCGGGTGGGGTGTCAGGCTGCCCCGGCTAGAGGAGCCATGACGCTCAGGCCCATCCCTTCCAGTTTCCCGCTGGTGGGCAAGCTTCCGTCGCAGCGCTGTCATCTCTTTCTTGATCATCTTTGCACGCCGTGAGCGGCCTACACTCTGCTTACTGGCATTCACTTCGTCCAGCCGCTCCAGCAACAGCTTCAGCTGTTCTTCCACTGGCAGGTGCTTCTGGTTCTCCAGCAGGACCAGTCGTTCTTCCTCCGCTGCTAGGGGTAGAGATGGGAGGAAAAGTCAGACTGAGGGCGGTTCTCTGGGCCCCTTAAATCTGAACAGGCAGCAAGAAACCCCCTCTTCTCCCCTCAGCTTCCCATCAGAAACAGCCATAACATTGCAGCACCAAGATGTGGAACTGGCAGGCATTGCTATCCATTCACTCAGTCTGGCTTCCTGGGGAGCATTCTTGGGGAGAGCTTGCACTGCTCAGCCTAACTGCTTCCTGCCTATACTGCCTGCTCCCAGGAGGGGACTTTTCAAAAGCTGTACATTCTTAGCATTGGCCTCTATGTGTGGACTCATCACCCACCATCCTCAGTGTGGTGTGGGGCCTCGTCTCCAGCCAGGCTGTGGGGGGGGATATGCATGCCGGTCTCAAAGTCGATGCCCATTTTTTCTGCCTGGCGCCGGGCCTGGCGGAGCACAGCACCACCCTGCTCACGGAGCCGCACCGCTGCCCGGTAGAAGATGGTGTCCTTGGCGTTATACTTGAGGCAGTTGCTGACGATGAGGTTGAAGTCCTCCTCAAAATCATCAAAGTTCAGGTAGCGGTAAGCTTCCAAGTTCTGCTTCATGGTGAAAAAGTCCATGGGCTTTTTGATGTGGTCTAGATAGTCAGGTACCTAGGAGAGCAGGGCAGGTGTGGCTAAGTGGAGATATGCTTCTCATTCCCCCTGAACCTCTGCTCCTAACGCCACCCCTTGAAAAGCATCCAGTAACCTCCCCCCACCATAGAGGTAGGCATATAGCACAGAGGAAAGGAGGGGTGGATTCAGTCTTGACTTTACCAGTCACAAGCTGTGTGACCTTGGCAAGTCTCTTAACCTCTCTGGGCCTTCTTTTCCTGGCCTGGAAAAAGTGATAAAATTACTGCTAAATCCTCCTCTTAGAGCCATGCGAGGCTTCAGTAAGAAAATAGCTAGGGGAGTTCTCTGGAAATAACACCACCTTGCATTCCTATAGCCCTTTTTTGCTTATCATTAAGACTTATAAGAAGGCTGCTGCCTCAGGCCTCTCATTTTATACCTTTTAGAGAGAAGAGTCTGCCAGTCAGGACCTAGGGCTTCAGAGCTGGTTCTTTAGGTGCTGAGCCTTCTAAAGTCTCCGTTCTAGGGTTCAGCACCCTGAAAGTGTCTTCCTGCCCTGGGATTATTCATGTGGCAGGCTCAATCCCTGCCTCTGGGGAGGGAGTGCAGATAGCCTCCCATTCTGGGCCCTTAGGGTATGACAGGGACAAGACAGAGTCCAGGTGATGCATGTGACTGGAGCCCCAGGGCCACCAGCCCCTCTCTTCAAGGTCCCCTCCTAGTCCCTGGCCCAGACCTGCAGCAGGGGTCCAACTGGGAGAGGAACAGAAAGAAGGTGGAGTGAGGGGAAGGGATTCTTACTTCGTCCAATTCGGTTACCTCAGAGAGAGGGACCGGCTCGCTGAAGATGTTGCCTGTGTCCTTCTCTTGGAGCTGCTCCAAGGTTTTGCGAAGGAGGATGAGGAAAGGCGTTAGCTGCATCTCCATGGCAATCTGCTGGACCTTGATCTGACACGGAGAAAGGCCCAATCAGCCAGGCCCAGGCCAGTCCCCTGGCAGGGAGGTCTGAGGAGACGGTCGCAGCTCGTTTGGGGATTTTCCTTCTTTCCCACCCCCAACAGCTGGGCATACTCACTCAGGTCTACCTTCTACAAGGCCCCACCCAGTGAAAGGCTCCCCAGCTACGCTGGCCTTTCCCTTCCTTGACTGAACTTACAGCACTAGTTACCTATATCAAATAATTCAGAGTTCCAGTCATACTCCCCTGTGACAGTCTGCTTCTCGTGGGCCCAAGGGCACACTGAGCACCAGGAGACCTGACTCTGACATCAGCCCCGCTGCTTCCTGGCTAGGTGACACATGCTTTTCCTTCTCCCAGACGTTCTCTCCTCTGTAAAACAAAGCTGGCCCAGGAACACTCACCGTCTCCCTTTTGAGTTTCTCCCGCTTGCGGATCAGCTCCACCAGCAGCCGAGCTCGCTCTAGGTCATGCCGGAGCCGCTGCCAGGACTTGAGCTGTTCTTTTAGGGCCCAGTTCTTATCCTCAGAATCTCTCTGCAGAAGCAAAAAGGGGTAAGGGGATGATAAGGGAGCCCAAGGAAAGGCCAGAGGGGAGGACAGACCAGGAAGCTTGGGTTAAGGGCAGGTAAAGCCAAAGGAGGGTGCACAGGAATTTACTGGCAGGTTCGCCAGCTCCAGTGGGAGCTCTTCAACCTAAGTGTCCCCTGTGTCAGTGCTTGGTATACGCTTGTTGAATGAATGAATAAACATATGGGAACAGAACCCTTCTACAAGGATAATCTGTAAGGACTTCTTCCTGAGCCTGGTTAGAGGGCTAGCTTAAAAAAGGAAACAGCCTAAGCCCTCAGATGTTGAATGCTTTAGTCACAAATCTCGGTTCTCATCCCCTAACCCTAGTTCCCAGAGCCCGCAGGGAACATGACACAGTACCCCGACTTGGTCACAGTTCCTCTGAGACTGCAAGTGTGTCTGCAGGCGACGTAACAGTGGGACCCCATTCCGTGACTGCCGCTTTAATGTCCAGTAGCTATGCAGCCTCTGCATGAACTGGCTCTTCCTTTGAATGGTCAGGCGGTTGGTGATTTTACTGAGCCTGGGAAGCAGAAAAACGAATTTTCTGAAGTAAAACAAGGGTCACTGGCTAGTTGAGAGTGTCTGAATGGGGCTGAATAGGGAATAAGTCTACTGTCAATGGTACCTTGGTAGACAGGAAGCCAAGCTCCCAGCACGAATCCAAATCCCTACCCTGTTCCCCAGGCGGTTAAGGAGTTCGGCTCCTAAGACTTCTCTTGTCACTACAGCCCAGAGAGTACTATTTTACCCTGGGACACCCAGCTCAGTCTGAGCCTTTTAAGGTTTTAAGATAAAATATAGCAGTGAGCTATAGGAAATCAACTAGGGACATAAGAGAGGTACAAATAACTGATCACAGCCCTCATTTGGACTTCCTGGTGGCAGTAACTACTTTGTGACTCCTTGAGCATTTCCTTCCCCCTTTTACATTCCATTTCTCCCTTAAGAGTCAGACCATTTCTTCTATTGTGGCTGGTAGCTATTACATTCCTTCTTCATTACTTAAACCACACCATCAAAGGAAGGTCAATTTAAAATAGTTAGGTCTGCCAGATAAAAGTCAAAGTTTCTGGCTCCTAATGTAAAAGTCAGGTGACCTGTTAGAGCTAATCTCTTCTAGAGTTGTTAAAACTTCTATAGAGCTTCTGATAAGAAGATGATAACCCCGTCACTGCCCTCAGGGGGCTGTCAGCCTTCTGGAGGGCTTGTGCTTCCCTTACCAACCTGTCCACGTGCTCCCCGCATACCTGTGTGGTGGAATGCAGGGCACTGACACCACGGGTGCAGCTGCCCTCTTCTCTGCCAGGATCTTCCGTGCCTTCTTCATCTTGATCCGGGACTTGGCCTTGGCCTTCTTGACTTTCTCTGAACTCCAGCTCTTACCCTCATCTTCCTCCTCCTCCTCATCCTCCTCACCCTCACTGTGGGACATGGCAGGCAGGCGGCGTGCCGAACCAGGGGGTGTATGGATGTCACAGTAGGCTGTCTTGCGGACACTGAAGGAGGTGCCGTTGGCACCTGTCTCCCGCACAGGCTCCATCTTCATGTAAAGGCCGGCCTGCTGGGCACATGTCACGTGGAAGGCTGTGTAGCAGTTGGCCTTGTGGCACTGGATGCAGGCCCCTGAACCCCGCTGTTTACAAATGTAGCAGGTCAGCTTCCAGCGAGCAGGCGGGATGTGCTCAATGCTGTCAATTGGCTCCAGGAAGACTGTGTTAGCGAAGCAGACCTCAGGAATCCACAGGGCACACACCACATGGGCCCAGCGCCCGTCATCTGTCTGCTTAAAGGCACCACCCTTATTGGGGCACAGGGCACAGTCCACAGCACGGGAGGGTGATTGTAGGCAGCGGCGGCACAGCCACTGACCCTCAGGGATATAGGGGACACCATAGCACTCCTGGTGCACGGCCAGGTTGCACATGTCACAGAAGAGAATGACATTGCTGTTCTGGCATTCACCATCATTGCAGATACAGCACACAGCATCCTCATCCACTAGTGCATTGGGGTCACCTTTATTGTGGCTCTCAAAGTAGGACTCCTTTTCCAGCCGGTCCATTAAGTACTCAAAGATCTCCTGTGGGATGGGACTCACACCCTCCGTCTTCCGTCGCTCATTCATGATATCCAACCAGATATAGTCCTCTTCATCCATGTCATACTCTACCTCCTCGTCCAGCTCCTCTGCCGACTTCTCGATGTACCTGCAGTGCACACAGGCAGCTCAGCATCATATAGTTGAGATTTGTCTCCCTTAAAGACAATGGGTTACATTTGCCAAACACATACTCTAAGCCCCCTGTGCCTTTACATATGTTGTCTCATTCCACCCTTACCTATAGGTCCTATAATCACTGTTTTGCAGAAAAGGAAGCAGGTTTGGAGAGGTTACTTCTCCTGCCCCAGCTCTCTTGTGAGAAAGTGGTAGAGCTAGGATGTGAAATTAGGCCTGCTGACTCCAAACCTCGAATCCTAGCTGCCACAACCCCACCCTTGGGGTGCACAGGCTCAGCCGGAATCCTAAAGCAAGAAGGATGGGGCAGCTAGGACCCACTGGGATGGTCTGGATGACGGTGCAAAAAGTTAGGGGAAGGAATGTCCTCAGGAGTCACCTGCAAATTTTAAGTTATTTTAGCACCAGGTGGCAGTGTCCTGAATAGAGCTGCTGTGGGGTCTTGTCAGCTGTTGCCAGCACAACCTCAGGGGTCCCTCAAACTATAGGTACTGCGCTGTTCTCCGGTTAGCCTTGGGGGAGAACAGTCAGAACAGCTAGGATTTACTAAGCATTTACCATGAGCGAGGCACTGTGCTAAATTATCACGTTTACTTTCACCACAGCCATAGGGTCAGTGTTCTTACTGCCCTCATTTTGCAAATGAGGAAGCATAAGCTTTGAGAAGTTCATTAATTGCCCAAGACAAAAAGGTCACACAACCAGGAAGTGGCAGAGCTAGGATTCAAACTCTACCCTGCAGTACTCACTAGGCCAGTAGGTTCCTGGGAGTCAGACCAGGCTCCCACGCCCTTACCATGCTCTAGGTCACCTGGACTCCACGACTGTGAAGCTACATAGAGCTACAATGGAAAGAATGGGGCTTGGCATCTAACGAACCTAAATTTAAATCCTGGCTCTGCCACTTTGTGACCTTCAGAACATCACTGCTCTTTTCTGAACCTTGCTTTTACTGACGGTAGAATTAAGATACTACTACTTATTCCCAAAGATGCTGTCAGGATTAAATGAAATTACAAAAATGAATGGGCTAAATCAAATGGCACACAGTTGGCCACCCATTCTCTCTCCACATGGGAAATGGGGCTCTGGTGCTAGACCAGGCCAGGTAAGCACAGGCTCTGGAACCATGCTTTCTATGTCAGCAGGCAAGCGGGCTAACCTCCCTGAGGCTAGGTTTCCTCATCTTAAAGTGATGATGCTAACGCGAACCGATTTCACATAGCTATTGTGAGCATTAAATGAGTTAATACAGGTAAAGTACTTAAGAACAGTACCTGGCATGCAGCAAGTACTCAATAAATGTTAGCTTTTATTAATAGCTTTTGCATAGCCCTGACCTACCACCTTGCCTTGTATTAATAGCTGTTTATGTGTTGAATTCCTCCACTACAGGATAAAGGCAAGAACCACACAGAAAGAGGTTGTCAGTGTTGTTCATTTGAAAGGTATTTTGAGGGTGAAAGGGAAGAAGAGAGACTAAAATGCTATGTCTATCTGAAGTAGTTTATTTCTTAGCCCATTACCTCTTCCCAAAGGTGGCTGCAATGTCCTCACCCTTGAAAAAGGAAGTGGTTCAGGGCTAGTGTGAACCCTAAGGCCCCTTCCAGACCTTGGCAATAGCTCTAAAACTTTTCTCTGCCATAACATACATGACATTACCTGATGGCGCATAACATATTTCCACGGTGGACCCAGATTACAAGCTAGCTACAGCACAGATAAGGTAGGCTACATGTTATACACAGTTCCCGGCACACCACCCTCACTCTTCCCCTCAAGTATATCAGATGCAAGCAAGAGAACGTGTTGTTATTAGAGAGATGACTTGACTCTTCTCAAATGTATATAAAAAGCAAATCATTTCCAAAACTTGGGCAGTTTTACAATAGCGGTAATAAATTACACACAACACACCTCCCAACTGATGGCAGTGCACCAGCTGAGAACTGCTGCCCTGGAGAATAGCCTGATTCCCCAGGAGGAAAGAGTGAATCTGAGTGGAGGGAAGAAGAAAAGGAGCAGAATCAGTTTGGCTAAGCTGCCCATCAGAGCAAAGAGCTCCATTAGGAGGGAGCCATTAGGAGAAAAGACAGGCCCCAAGAGGGGTCTCTGTGTTGGGGGTGGAAATGACAGTCGGTGCTAACAGATGGAAAGCCAGAAGGAGGTGGAGCTGGGCTGGTCAGATGAAAGAATGGAAGAGAGGAGCGAGACAGGCTAACACGTGAACAAGAGAGAGAAAACTGACATACTAAGCCAAATTACTTGGGTTCCCACAGGTTTGCTTTTATGAGATTTAGTGTAACATTACATGGATTACACTTTTGGTAAAAAACCTTTCATATAAAAACCTTTTTAAGTCTTTCTTAGAGATCAGGCCTTCTGATTAGTTGACACGAAAGACTGCACCTGAACTAACTCATCAGAATGCCCTTTTTGCCTTGGATGCCAAGACTCTCAGAGTTTTATACTTGGTTTTTGTACCACCCTTCTGCTAGGCTTTCTGTATGCAATGTGACCACTATGCTGTCCCCACTCCTTCATTTTTTACCTCATGTTAAAGAAATTTAGCCTATGCCTATGACTTTACTAGGATCCACTATGACTAATTTTTGGCAGGAAGTGGGTTGCCAAAAAACGATGAAATGAAATAAAGAAAAGGGCCATTGGAGGAGTACAAGATATAGTTGATGGAAATACCGATTAGGCATGCTAAAGGATGAGTGATAATAAAGGAACAAATAATGGGAAAATTACCTCTGCGATTTACAAATTGCTTTTAGGACCTTATGAAAGCAGTGTTCTTTGTCTTCTACTTTTAAGCAGGCAGAGGAATATTAAACCCACTCTACAGATGGGGTCACCAGAACACCAGAAGGCAGATGCCTTTCCCAAGGTCACACAGTGATGGAGTGGAGAAGGTCGGGAACCAGAGAAGGGATCCTTTGTTAGAGCGGAAACAGTGCAGCTCTGGAGTCAGAGGAACCTAGGTGTGAATACTGGTTCAGCTCCCTACTGGCATGTGACTTTTGGTATGTCTGGCCCCTTTCTGAACTGTGGTTTCCTCATCAGTTGAACGAGAACAATACGTACTGGAGTGGGTTGTGAGAATAACATGAAGAAAAAAATAAAAAATAAATAAATAAAGAGAATAATATGAGGGAGTCATTATAATAAGTGCCGCCATCATGAGCTGGGGTACTGTTCGTGTCACTGCCCTGATAGGACTAGCGTGCTCCTGCTACCCTTTATCCCTGCCGCTCTGCTATCTGCTGCCTGTCACCTCTCTGTGGCTCCTGAGCCCTGCTTGACCAGTGTTCCAGAGTTGGGAGGCAGAGGTGGCCTTACCGGTAATAGGAAGTTGGCCGGGGTGGGGCATCAGGGGTGTCCTGCTCCAACTCCCGGTATACAACCTCTGGCAGCTTGGGAGTGGTGCTGGCAGAAGCATTATGGTGGTGGTGATGGTTGGAATCCTTGCGCTTCTCCTTGTTCTTATGCTTGCCTGACTTGGGAGTTGCAGCTGGCGTCTCTGAGTTCTCTTTGTTGCTGCCATTTTCAGGGGCCTCCTCGGGAGCCTCCTCATCCTCTGATACCACATCCAGGTTGTCAAAGATGCTGATGCGGTGGACACGGCCGTGCAGGTCCACCTCCACCATGCGCTGGGCCTGTGCGTAGCTCATCACCTCACGGCCCGGTGACTGTGATACCTCTGATGGGCTGGGTGACTGCTTGTTGGCTGGGCGTGACTGGCGCCCCTTCTTCTTATGCTTGCGGAGTGGAGTCTGCTGAGGGGGTGGTGGGTTGTCGTGGTCATAATGGTACAGGTGGTACTCAATACCACTGTAACTCTTGTAGACCTTGCGGCAAGTCTCCACAGGGCACTCATATGGTGGCTTAGTCGCCCGCAAGTTGTGGCAGAAAGTCTTCACGTCAAAGTCCACCCCCATGCTGTCACATCTAGAATATACAGATGAGTTAGCATAGGCCTAGGAAGAGTTCCTGGCTACCCTTCCTCTTTTCAAGGGTCCTGGCGAGCCCACCTTTACAGCATCTCCAAATGCCATCTCCTCCACACCATGGCCACAGTGTGGGTCTCATCACCTCTTGCCTGGTCACTCTGCCCTCTGCCTCAACCTTCTAGCCTAATTTCACATAATGTGGCCTGAGTGATCTTTTTACCAAGTAGCAACAGTCATTTCAATCTCCGATTAAAATCTTTCTGATGCTCCCTACTTCAGGATAATATCCAAATTCCCTGTGTTGACATTCAAGGGGTCCTTTCACTGTCTGGCCCTAGTCCTCCTTTCCAGACTCTTCTTTTCACCAGTTACAGCTGTGCTTCTGTCTATCCAAGGCGACTTGCCATTTCCTGAAAGTTATAACCTTATTCTTGCAAGATGATCTCTATTTGGAATGCCTTCCTTCCTCTCTTATTGGTGAGCTCCTACTCATTCTTCAAAACCCAGATCAAATGTCACTTCTTTTGTTATGACTTGTTTCTCCTACATGGAGCTATGTTTTCATAGCATTCCATTCTCACCTTTGTCTCCTCCCTACTAGACTGGGAGCTGTGCAGTGCAGATATCAGAGCCTACCTCTACACTCCCAGTACCAGAATAGCTGAATGAGATCACCAGATCTGGAGCTCAGAAAGATAGATGAAGACTAGTGTTAGCCCATGTAGAAGCCTGAATTGGTAGCCAATGATTTAGTCCTGGAGTCCAGCAGAAATCACTAGATTATAGAAAGAATTAGTTTACTTCTGAGGTCTTTACAGAGAGTCTATTCCCTGGCCCTGGCAGTGATACCAAGCCCTAAGGGTACAGACAGGAACACGACAATCCAGGCACACTCAATTCCATGCTGGTCTTCAGGGCCCTCCCTTTCTCATCTCCAGTGTTCCTGGGTGAATGAAGACAGCAGATGGCACCAGCCCCCAGGAAGCCCAGCTTAGTCAGAGACTGCCCCAGTTTCTCCAGGCTTAGTTGAGTTTAACAATTCAGCTAGGGGCTTGGCACCATTCCAGGCAGTGCCACCCTGAGCTCCCTGACAAACAGTGACCCCTCTAGGTCTCTATCTCCCTGCAACATTACCTAGTAAGTGGGCTGCTTCAGCCTTGTTCTGTCAAAGCACCTGACTTCCGCATCAGTAAAACTACTACTTCAATCCCAGCTCTCTTCCACTTCCTACCTGCTTCTGGGCCTTTAAACACAGACCCATAGTAAACATATATAAGCTCTCCTCTTTCAATGATGGGTTCCTGGTGAACGCCGCAGCTCTGCTGCCTTGGCTCCCTGGCTTTCTAAGCAGCACAGAGCACCGGGCAGGTGTCTCGCAGGGAGTCAGCGGCAGAGGCACAGAAGAGGGAGCCAAGAACTCAGATCTGAAAGCCCGTGGGTAGGACTCGGGGCCCAGGGGTAAGGCGGCGGAGCTCAGGGGGCTGGAGGAAGTAGGGGGCGGGAGCCGGAGGGATCAGGCCAGGCCCAGGCGGTGCCCGCAGCCCTCTCCCGGATGCGGCGACGTTTCCCTTTGTCGAAGTGTAACAACTTAAACAAGGCTCTCCTCCTGAGGTTGACCCTGGTAGCCCCGAAGGATACACTGTTGCCCCGGGATGCCTGCTGGGAGCGAAGGCACTGTCAGTTCTCCAGGCTGGAAGGGCCCGAGGAGCACCTGGGGAGGAGAGCTCAACGCGCGCTCCACAAAAGTAGTCAAACCCTTCCCCGCTGGCCACTCCCGCCCTGGTCCCAGGCCCGCACTCACCGGCCACCTCGAGTCCGGGTTCATCGCCGGGGCCGCCCGCCGGGGCTCCGACCCCACTTGGGGAGGCCGGCGGGGAAAGATGGGCCGGGGAGGGGGAGCCCCAACTTCGGAGACCTCAGACCTCGCCACCCCGGCCCCCTGCCGCCCCACGCTCTGGCCCCGGCTCCCCGGGATTCCCGCGCTGACCCCCTCCGCTCCCGGTCCTGCCGGCGCCCCGGTGTCTCAACTCTGTCGGCTGCCTCCCGTTTCGAGAGCTCCTAAGTTGCCCGGTGTCCAGACCCGGCACTGCCGGAACAATGGAGACTCCCGGAGGCAGCGCGGGGACGGCGGCGGCGGAGACGGTGGCGGCAAAGGCAGGGACAGCAGCGGCGGCAGCAGCGGCGGCGACGGCGTCTGCGCAGGGTAAACGTGGTGCCGCGGCGCTGCCGAGCTGCACTTTCGCCACAGATCCCCGCCCGCCAGCTGAGGCTCGAGAGGTCATTCTCTGGCACCCGTAAGGGCCCCTGAGCACCCCACAGGGGAGCTGTAGCACCTCCATCTTAGAGATGAGTTCATGGAGTCTGAAATCGAAGGACCGAGGACCCGGAATTGTCGGGCCGTGTGTGGCGAATCTGCGGCTACAAACGTTGAGCGCGGAGCTGGGGATGAGGAGCCCGCCCTTCTCCCTTCCCCCTCTGTCTCCTCCCTCCCTACTCCCTCCCCCCTGCTGGCGCCGCGGCTGCGGTAAAGACCTGGCCTTGGTCTCGGAGGAAGGCGGCGAGGCGGAGTCGGAGCCACGGGGCGGGGCTGGAGGCAGGGCCGAGAGCAAGAGGGACGCGGGTTTGAGCCTAAGGAAGGCCGGGATTAATGGGTAGGAGCGGGGCGGGTCTGGAAGAGAATTAACCAATCTGTGGGGCGGGATTTGGGAGGAGGGCGGGGTTCACGGGAGGAGGTGGGGCCACCTGTAAAGCAGGTCCTACTAAGGAGAATAGGGACTTAACCTGGGCAAAGAGTGGGGTGAACCTGTAGGGTGGACCTCAGGAAATAAAGGGCGGGGCTTTGGATTGGCCTGGAAGGTGAAGCTGGGTGGGCTAGGGAGAAAGGACAGACCTGGGAAAAACAGGCTAGGTTTCAAGGGAAGGGGAGGGGCTTTGGAAAGGTGAAGGGGCGGGACTGGACGGAGAGGACAGTACTAGGTTAGGAATAACTAGGCGTGGCTGAAGGAAGGGGAAGGAATTTGGGAAGGCATTGGAGCGGGATTGGAGGGTAGGTGTGGATCCGAAAGAAGGGGCTGGATTTGGGGAGGTGCACAAGGCTATTGCGGTGTGAAAGCGCATTATCTACTGTAAAATGGGATTCAGATGCCTGGTACCCTGTAGTTTGGCGGGGAAATGTATCATTGCTATGGTTTGCCATTTAGAAGATAGTCTCAAAATAGAGCTGGTTTTAATGTGGCTAGGCCACTTAGCAGCTATGTGAATTAGAACAAGTTGTTAAAGTCTTCCTACCTCGAACTCCTTATTTGTAAAAATAAGCTCGAAAGCTTTATTGTCAGTTCTTGGGATCTTTGGAGAACTTGGGTGCCAGAGAGAGTTCACTCGTTAAACATGCTTGTAGCTGAGCCTCTCCAGTTTTGCCATCAGAGAGAAGAGAAAATGGGTCTTTCAGGGTTCCGGGGGCAAACCCTAGAGGATCTTGAAGCTTCCATTTTACCATAATGCAAACCTTGCATTCGACCCACTTTGCTGTACTTTTTTACACAGTGTCTTCAAAAAAAAAAAAAAAAGAAAGAAAGAAAGAAAAGAAAAGAAAGAAAGAAAGACCCACACCAAAAACCCACCACCAACAACAACAAAAAAACCCCCACCATCTTTATCTTAATAAAATCGACACTCCAGGAAGATGTTTTCTGGTTAAGATCTTGGGATATGGAGTCAAACTGATGAATTCTCTTTAATAAGTGACTTAATCTCTCTGAGCCTCAGTTTCCTCATTTGTAAAATAGAGATCAAATACAGTGCCTACCTTACAGGATTGTTGTGAGGATTAAATAGATGATGCTTATAAATTACCTAGCATAGTGTGTGATATGTAATGAATACTCAAAGAAAATATTAGTTGTTTTTATTATTCTCATTCAGAAAAGTCAGAATAAATGGATCAGAGCAGAGTAATACAGTCATCTTAAAGTTGACCTCTTTTGAGGTCAGGAACACCATTAAGAGTCTGATGAAAGCTATGGCCTCCCGCCTCTCTCAGAAAAAAAGCATACACAGTTTTACTTAGCACTTCTGAAAGTGTTTGAAGAATGTCTGAAGAAATGATTGGATAAATGTTTAATGGGATGGGAATAAATCCTATCTGAAGCCGTGCTCCCTCCTCTTGGTGTACCAAGCCCTGGGTCCCTTAATCTCCTTCCCCAAGACCCAAGAGACAGAGGTGGAGTAATTATTATTATCAGCTTTATTATTGGCATGAAGACAGAGAGGTGGTGACTGCCAGGCCCATCTGCGGGTGAGGGAGTGGAGGACTTGACCACCCAGCACTGATCCTCCAAACTGGCCTCCCGATGAGTCACAGGGCTTTAGGTGCCTCTGGCTTTTAGCAGAAACAATGGACGGGTAGGTGGGCAGATTGCAGGCATTGGATAAGTATGCTCCTTAGCGCTGCTCTGGAGCTGGGGTTGGGCTGGGGTTGGCAGGGGGTGGAGGGCGAGGCTGGATGTCCCTGGTGCGCATATAGGACAGCAGCTGCTCTGGGATCTCTGCGAGCACGTCCTTGGCTAGTCGGGCCATGCTCAACACTTGGTTCCCTGATCGGTCAACATAGTCTCGGAATGGGACAAACTAGAATAGGAACAGATAATCAGGTGTAAGTGGTGGCCAGCAGAGAGGGGAGTGGGGAAGAGGGGCAGTAGGGAGGCTTCTTAACATCTCTTTCTAAATATCCTCCTATCCTAGAAAACTTTCTACTTTTGCTTTCTCTCTGCCCATTTTTTTGACCTTCTATTCACCCTGAACATACTCCAGTTTGGCTTCATGCAGTCTACTGAAACTACTTTTGGTACTGTTGTCAACAGCCCCACATTCCCCAATCAGTCCAGTGGGTAATAATTGTCTGTCCTCGTCTTGCTTCTCTGTCCATTACATGTGACCATAATCTTCCTGGACACATCCCACTCTTGATATACCACACTGCTGGAGTTTCTCCTCTTTCTGGATAAGCTTCCTCCACCCCCCCAGCCATTCCTCTGGGATCTATCTGATCGCCAAACCTGGTCCCTTCTCTCCTCAGACTCACACTGGTCAGTTCTCTTCCTGGGTGATTTTATACACTTCTACAGTTGCCTGCATCACATCTCCATTCAGTTGTTTTAGATATATCAAATACAATGTGTTCACAAATGAATTCTAACCCTTTCTGCCAAATCTGCGTCTCCTTCAGCTTTCCCCTTCCTGGCAAATGGGACTATCATTCACCCACTTGCTCAAGCTAGAAAACTGAGAATCATCCTTGAAGCCCCCGTCATGCTTCATCACCACTTACTCAAATAGTCAGCTATCGTAAAATTTTTCTTAAATACTTTGAACCCGTTTCTTCCCTCTATCCTCACTGCTTCTATTTCCATCCAAATCCCTATCGTCTTACCTCTGCTACTTAAAGGCTTCTTCACTAATGGGTCTACGTCCCTTCTCTCTTGCCCTGCTATATAGCCCACCCTCCATGAAGCAGAGATCCTCTTAAAATGGAAGTCTGACCATCTCGCTCCCCTGTGCAAAGTCATTCAAGAGCTTTCAATTTTTAAAGATCCCCCAGACCTTCACCATGATCAGCAAAGCCTTGGCTTCCTCTTTCTCTCACTCATTGTGACCCTGCTACCCTGGCCTCTTGCTGTTTCCATGATTGGGCCAATTCTTCTGAGCCTCAGGGCCTTCTCACATGCTGCCCCTCTGCCTGTAATGCTTGTACCTTGCTTTAGGTTTCAGCTCAAACGTCGTTTCCTCATAGAGGCCTTTCCTGACTATCCTACCTAAGAGAGGTCCCTGTTATAGGTGTTCAGTGGCATTTGCTGTTCCTCTGGAGCACTTACCACAATCCAATGAAATATTTAGCTGTGTGATTATTATTGGTTGCCTCCACTAGAGGGCAGGGGCCTTGGGGATCTCCTACACTATGGATCCACAATGGCTACTGCAACCTGTCTGTTTCTCACAAAGATTTTACTCCATGAAAGCAGGAAGGCTTAAAGAGTGAGGGGGAGAAAGGTGGGTGTTATGAGGGCAGAAGGTAGAGTGGCTGCGAAATTAGCCTCTCCTTCCCACCATGTCTTTCAGCTCCATGACTGTCTCCCAGGTCAGGTCTACCTGAACGATGTCCCGCTCAGCATAGCGTCCCCTATAGGACACACGCACGTCATCGCCATCCAATTCTTCCATTGCTGCAGAAAAGACACCTTCAGTTGATTGCCCTCTCCCACACCAACCCATGTTGCCCCCCTTCCTCTTAGCTCCCCTTTAGAGTCACCATGAGAATACCTAATGACTGCATCAAAATCCTACAAATATTAGGCATTTCTATGGCATTATTATTATGCCTTCCCACATATTCCATAATGGGGAACCAGGTTCAGAAAAGGTCTGTGACGTGGCAAGGTCCAACACAGGCATCCAGCCTATCTTTTTTGGGAGGCAGCCTGGGTGCTCAGATTCTCCCCAATTTTTCCCAGTTCTTGGTCCCACTCATGGACACCTCCCATACTACTCACCCTCAAACATGGCTGGTCCCACACCAACAATGATGATAGACATGGGCAGTGAGGAGGCCTATGAGGAAAAGAGAGTGAATGGCTGCGGTGAGTAGCCGTAATAAAAGAGGCGACTGTTGGGAGCAATTCTCTCAGTGTGTTACATTTCTGCACATCTTGCAAGCAGAGACACTGACTTCCTTTGTTCCAGACTATTTTTACAAGAACATCTGCATAACAAACAGCCTTGAAAGATACAGTGTCTTTCTTTAGAGCAAAGGACAGGTTTATTTAATGTCCAGCATAATGAAATGTCACACTGGAACAAAAGGCAGCCATGCTTACTGCCCATTATAAAAGGTATGGGTTCCCTAAGCTCAGGGTTTCTGTCCCATAATGCAATACACTGTGGATGCAGCTGTTGTCTGACTCTCTTCACATCATCTTGTAGGAATTGGGACTTAGAGAATAAAAGAAAATGCCAATACTTGAGCTACTGCTATTGCGGGGGATAACAAAGTCCTTTGTCTCTGATCCATGAGTTTTGTGTCTTTTGCCAGCATCCATGAAACTGGCATGCTAAATTGTTAGCTTTCATCCCCTTCACAGTTAGTATTTAATTACATTATTTTAAAATTCTCAATCCCTTCACAGTTATTAAAAGTGACCCCTCCCTGCCAAGCCCTCCTCCTCAGACTCACACTGACAATGGCCTCCTTGGTCTGCGTCATGTCAGAGATGACCCCGTCGGTGATGATAAGCAGAACATAGTACTGGGAACCATCAGAGATCTTGGCTGCAGCCCTGGGTGAGAGGCCAAGAAAACAATCTAGCTGAAAGCCCAGAGAGGCCAAGGGAAACACCCCACTCCTAACCCTCCCACAGCCAGCATGCATGCAGGCGAGGACTGGGGCTTCTGAGGCTCATTTTCCTTCCCCAGACTGGCTGCCTCCCCTGCCTGCCATCCTTCCAGTAACATTTATGGGGCACGTACTATGGTAGGTTCCGTGTCACTGAAGGTATATCATGAGGGAAAAAACAAGTCTACCCCAGCCCTCTCAATAGGAGGCAGACACTGATCCAAGAATCACTGAAATAAGTATAAAATTATACTTGTGACTAGTGCTGTGATAGAAAGGGACACTGTTATGACAGTGTGTGGTAGGGGATCCTGACATAGTCCGGGTCAGTGAAAGCTTATATAAGGAAATAAAGTTTGAGGATGAAGGAGAGGCTAAGTGAAGGGGGGATCATTCCAGGCAGAAGGAACAGCGTGGACAAAGGTCCGGTGATGGGACTGAAGGAAGCCTACCCTCTCTGGAGCCCAGAGGGTGAGAGAAGCAGAGTGGACCATGTGGCTGAGGTAGGGCGAGAGCCAGACCACACAGGGCTTTATAGTTTGTGGAAAGATTTTGGTATTATACCAGAGCATGGCCAAAGGCCAGAGCCTCCTTTCTTCCCTCTCCTCACCTATTTTGTCCCTCTCCTCCTCCCCTCTGCTGTATCGTATTTCCTGGGCTGCTGGGTCCTCGGCCAGCCTGACTGCTGCTCCCAGAACTCTGTTTCCTTCTCTTACCATCAATCTTTGTATCTAACACTTTTCCATCTGAAAAGGACTTCAGGCATAATTGAGTCCAGTCCCCTTATTTTACATATAAGAAAAACAAGACCTTGAAAGAACACAAAGGCCATGACAGACCCAGGTCTCTTGACAGCCTTGTGAGGGTTGGGAAGGTGAGACTGTCCTATCCAATAAAGGAGCTCCTAGCTACATGTGGCTATTAAAATTTAAAGGGATTAAGTTAAACAGAATCAAACATTCAGTTTCATGTTCACCCTAGCCATGGCTCAAGGGTTCAAGTGTTCAATGTCCATATGTAGCTGGTGGCTACCATATTGCATATCACAGATACAGAACATTTCCATCACTGCAGAAAGTTCTATTGGACTGTGCTGGTATTTAAGCCTGACATCTAAAGAATCAGAGAAAAGCGTGGTGGAGAATTCAAATAGCTGTGGCTCGGTTTGCCCCGCCTGGGGTGGGGTTGGGTTATAATCTTCTTTAGCAGCCCCTGCTCCTTTTCTGAATTCCGGCCACAGCCACTTCGAAGGCCTGGACTGGTACTGTTTCCTGTCACTCGCTCGTTTGACAAGTATCATTGCACACCTGCTATGCGCCAGGCGCCAAGCTTGGTGCTGAGCACGCAGCAGAGAACAGGATATTGTCCTGGGGGAGATGGATGCTTACACCATTAAGATTCATTGAGGTTAGGGCTTTAAGGGTATGACATCTAATCTAAGACCTGAAAACGAAGATGGCATATAGATTATCCAGGTGAAGATATTGTGTTGGGGTGGGGGTCCGATAGGAAACTAGAGAAAAGTGTTCCAGATAGAGGGTTTGTATGTGCAAACCAAGATGCATATCCTAGGTGGCACATGTAGGACTACAGAAGAGAGATGAGGCTGGCATAGCGGGTGAGGGTCTGGAAGGGTTTGGGGAGGTACATCTTTGGCTTCCTGTAGATACCTGCCATTACCAGGGCCATTTAGACCCTTGATATGGGTGACTTGTAGGGGGAGACCAGCCTGTGTCCCAGTTGGCTATTGGGTGGAAAAAAAACGAAGAGTCATTTGTGATTGTCAGAATCATGGCTGTGCACACCATGTACATGATCTAATTTAATCCTTACCACCATTTTATGAGGTAGGGACATTTTCATTCCTGTTTTTAAAATGTGAAACCGGAGTTCAGAGATGTCAGGCCATGGTCCCAGCCCATGCTTGGTCAGCTGGGCCTAAAGCCTGGGCCCCTGTTCCCTCCTCTTCATCCCCAGCCTGCCGTTTGGATACCCCTTCACTCCATGTACACAGCGCATTGCCGTCCTAGTGTGCCTTCCACTCTTTGGTGAGCTTGCCCCTCATGCCTCGGCGCTCTTCGCATGCAATTCTTTCTGCCAGGACTGCTCCACTCCCTTCTCTAGACCCAGTGTGGCAGTGCCCGCCATGAGTCGGCTGCTTTGGGTTTCTCAGACTAGGTTACACCCTCCCCTGCTCTCCCTGTACCTTCTAGGATACTGCCCACTGAGATGAGCTGTCTGCCCTTCCAGTGGGTTCTCACACCCCTGAGGGGGTACCATCTTGTGTGCCTATGGAGCCCCAAGGCAACAGAATACGCAGAGCATCCATTCTACTCTATGATCTTGTGGATAAAGCTAGATGACTCTAAGTTCACTTAAAACATTTTATTTTCTAAATTAAAGCAAACATGGACACTGTGAAAACAATGTAAAATTTGCATGAATTCTTAAGAAAAATATGGGGACTTCAAAGACGTTTTCAGTCTGGCTGCTTTTGGCTGTGCCCCCAGATTCCCCTGGGGAAAGCAACCACTTGCCTTTGCTGACAGACAAGTTGCTGCAAAAGTCTGGGAAGCTCTGGCCTACAGAAGGTAATGATTTATTTATATTTCTGCCTTTTGCACCAAGGCGGGAGCTCCCAAGGGCAGAGACTAGATCTGATTCATCTGTGAGTCTCCAGTGCCCCAGCAGAGAACAGAGCACACAGCAGATGCCCTTTGAATAGTAATAGCTATAATAATAGTAACAGTAATAGCTAACAACCCGATGAGGTGGACATGATTATCACCATTTTACAACTGAGGAAGCAGGTGCAGTGAGGTTAGGAGTCTTTCCCAAAGTCTTACAGCTCGCGAGGGTAGAGCAGGTGTATTAGCCACTCTGACTCTACATCCCACGTTCATGTTACATTGCCCCTTTTCTTAATGTTTATTAAATAAATGAGTGAATGAATCACTGAACTTGTCCAAGATAATATTTGAGAAGTCTGTTTAATAACAACTAAAGAAGATGCTCAGGCTCCAATATTAAGTGAAAAAAAATCAGTAGTGAAATATCACATGTAATTTGACTGCAGTTATGTATGCATCAGGAAAAGACTGTCAAGAACTGTATCTCTATAGCTCTCCACATTCCCATGGGCAGTATTCTAGGTGATTTCTTATTTCATTTCTCCATTCTTGAAATTTTCTATAGCAATGTTATGTGTGATATTACTTTTATAATTAAAGAAACTGTTATCCTTATTATGAATTAGAAAATAAACAAATCTTTATTAGGGAAAAAGAAAGGTTCTGGACATATAAATCTCCCTGAAATCCTTCCACTTTTATTCTTTTTGTTTGTTTGTTTGATCTTTTTACTTTTAAAGTTTCTGAGGTACTTCGTTTTAGTTGGGTCTGTTCTATTCAGCATTTAGTACAATTCATTTATTTTTAAAATTTAATCAGAGAATCTTTTTCTTTTAGTAGGTGAGCTTATCAATTTATGTTTATGGGTACATGTTTGGTTTTAGTTCTGTCATTTTTTTTTTTACTTGCACTTAGAAAATAATTTGATATATGATCTGGGATTTCCTTACATTGTATATTTTTATTCTGGAAATTTGGAATTACATACATATATATATTTCAAATTATAAGAGAAATTTATTCAGAAAGTTAGAGAGGTAGTAGAAGTGAGCCAGCTGGGCTGCATGGACTCAGGAAACAAGTTACAGAGGCAAAAGAAGGGTCCTTGGAGCTTAGAAGAGAGAAAGGCAAAGGGAACACCCCTGGGGCGGCGGGGAAG
Organism: Mormoops blainvillei; assembly: GCA_004026545.1. Classification (NCBI taxonomy): domain Eukaryota; kingdom Metazoa; phylum Chordata; class Mammalia; order Chiroptera; family Mormoopidae; genus Mormoops; species Mormoops blainvillei. The sequence goes on along the minus strand of PVJD01002983.1, from coordinate 95,029 downwards.
GCCCGGGCATGCTCCAGAGAAGGGGAGGTGCTTTATATTTTTTAATCTACCACTTATTGAGCGCTTACTGTGCTAATAATTTTTACACTGTTATATAATTTTAACCTCCCAATGACCCTATAAAGAAGGAGCTATTGTTATCCATCATTACACCCATTTACAGGAATGAGAGGAGGCTCAGAGAGGCTAAATCGCATTAGGTCATGTGGTTAGTGAGTGGTGAAACCAGGATCGCTCCCAGATCTGATGACAAACTTGTGACTTAACTGTAGTGCTACAGGCCTTTCTCTTTTCCCCTCACACATGAGGCTTGAATTGTTGTTCCCAGGGAGTGAGGTTGGGGTACTTTGTTGATACCCTCTCTGCCTTGAAATAAGGCATTTTATAACCCCTTTATACCAAAACCTGGCTAACACAAACTTTTACCTTCTCCCCAAAGCACAAGTTCACTAGGAGTGGTCCTAACTATTCTTGGGAAGTCGCTCCCCTTTCTGGGTCCTCTCATTCTTTTCAGACCCCATCCGTTTCCCTTACCTGGCCACCTGGTTGATGACAGGAGCAAAATAGGTGGGCCCATAGAGCTGCACTGTGCGCAGGCTCTGGAAGTAGCTCTCCAACACGCCCTCAATGCCCGCACAGTTGGGGTCCTCATCATTGTTGTTCTGTCAGGGAAGATGTCCTGCTGGGCTGAGCCCACGCAGGGTATACCCAGTAGAGCTCTGATCCCAGTTTACTTCCTTCCTTTTTCCATCACTCTCTTTCATGCCCCCCTCCAAACTCCAGCCCTGCTCCCCTCCCTGCTCTTCTACCCTATCATGCTTTTTGCTCCTCTGCAGGTCCAAGACCCTTAGAAGAAATATAAGTAGAAGATATTTGTCAACTTAGGTGGGCCAGATGCCAGGGAATGGAGTGTAGGCTCTGGCCCATACCGTACCAGGGGGAACTGATGGGAGATCCGTCCCTCTGGGGGCAGCTTGGCCCCAAAGCCGTAGGCTGGGAAGAGCTTGTCACTGTCATAGTCCTGGATGATTTCTCCCACTGCCTTCAGGGCCATGGCATAGGCGCTGAGCTGGTAGGGACTCATGTAGTGCAGGGAAGTGGGCTGCAGGGGATTCCCTGTAGGGACACAGGAGTCCCAGCCTCATGGCCACCTTGCTTATCCATCGGTTCATCTGCCTATCCTTGTGTGCATCCATCCACCTATCCATTCGTCCACTCTTTACTCAAGTAGTCCCTCATTATTTTACCCAGTCATCCATATGTTCATTTATCCATCTGTCCCCCCACCAATCCTTACATTGATCCATTGATTTGCTACCTACACATTAACCCATCTGCTGGTGTAAATCCATCTTATCAGTCTACCTATCCACCTCTATCCATCTGTCTTTCCGTTCTCTTATCCAACTATCCATCCATCCATCCATCCACTTGTCCACTTGCCATTCCTCTTCCTTTTCTATCCATCCATACAGCCAAATTCTCCTGTTCACTCATCCATTCATCCCTATCCATTCCACTCACTCACTCGCCTGTCTATCCTCATATGGATCCGTCCACCTGTCCCACTCATTTATTCCTCATCTCCTTACCCCTTGTTGTCCTCAATTTGAGCATCTATCCATTTATCCACTCACATACTCATCCATGCATCCTACTGTCCTCACTCTCCAACCCATCTACCCTCTCTGTTTATCGCTCTACCCACCCAGTCATCACTCACCGCTCATTTATCTATCCATCTCTCCTTAAACCCCAATTTTCTCTCATTGATTCATTTACTCATCCACTTCTTGAGCTATGTATCCATTTAACTTTCTTGATCCATTTACCCACCCATTTTCCTATACCCTCTGCCCACCCTTGCACCCAATAATCTCGCCGCAATGCTCCTGCCCCAGTACCAGCCTGGCTGAGCTTTGCCTCACGCCTGGGCTTCCTGGTAGGTGAACTCTTAACCCTAGCTGGGAATCCAGGCTAGTCCTAAGGACTTCCTCCACATCCCGTTCCTCAAACATGCCTCACCGTTAGAAGCCGTGAAGTCAATGGCTACTGTGAAGTTCAGCTGGGTCCTGTAGATGGATTGAGAAGTAAGAGAGGCATTATACCAGTGTTTCCCAACACTAGTGTGCATATGAATCACCTGGGGATTGTGTTAAAATGTAGATTCTGAGATGGATTGTCTGGGTGGAGCCTGAGATTCTATGCTTCTAACAAACACCCAAGTGATGCCGCTGCTGGTAGTGCGTGGAGCACCCTTTGGGTAGCAGAATTAAATGCCTACTCTGTGACAAGTATATGACGTGTAATTTAACTTAACTCTTACTATATTCCTAAAGTAGTAATTAACGTCCCTTCCTCTCGACCCACCCCTCTTGCCTGGGCATAACTTTCGTGTGGGTCCCGGTCAGATTACTGGGCCCGCCTTTGAGGACCACTGAGCTATAACCTTAGGACTGGCTCCAAATCAGCGGCAGCTTCCGCTCACCCATCCGTAACCTCACTACAGCCACGACTTGAAGGGGCTGGAAGCTCTGGGCGAAGCCTCAGCAAGGGAACTAAAATTGGCAACACTATGCATTTTACAGAGCACTTTGTACTTTGCCAGTGTTTTAAAGTTTATCTTCATGATCTCATTGGACCCTGAACATTAATAAATAAGAAAACAAAGGCTCAGGACTGGGAGGAACTCATTGTTTTAGCCCAGAGCCTGGCCTGTGACTCACCCTCCTTTGATATAATCGACGAAAGTGAATTCCGAGTCCACAGAGAAGGAAAGCAGCGTCACCTGTGGGACAGAAGAGGCAGCCCTGCTACTTTGGAAAGGGCGCTTGGGTGGCAGAAGGGAGAGAGACACATGATGCCACCCCCTGCTCTACCCTGTTCCACGTTGTCCAGTTTCAGAAAGGGCAAAAAGAGGAAGCTGTTGGAAGCATATTTGGATTTCCAACAGTATATTAAATTGGGAAATACAACTTAGGTTTTTAAAAAAAAATCTGTGAAAGAATGAAGATCAAAAAATTTCCACAGCTGAGAAAAAAAAAGAGAGAAAAACTTAATGGTGCTACTTTGTGCCCAACATTACTAATCCAAGTAATCTGTGCCCACGGCCTTCCAGTAGCCCCAACATTTGTCATGCTATGTCAGTAGAGATGGAAAAAGAAGGATCCAGGGAGGGTCAGAGCTCCGGGGGGCACTCACAGTTCCTGAGTTGACATATTTCTTCTTCTTACATTTCTTCCGAGGGTTAAGTACCTAAGTGAGAAAGATAATGGTGATGGGGGGAACAGAAGAAAAGAACTACAGATTAAGCACTCTGGGATGGCAGGAGGCCTGGGCAACCCGGGGGGCAGGGCTGGAGCTCTCACCTCGTACACCGTGAACTGGCTCTGGGCCTTGCTCAGCTCCCGGTAGCTGGTGGTGAACTCACCAATGAAGTCGTGGCTGCAATGAGGCCAGGGGTTGGTGAGCAGTATCTGCTGCTGGTTTAGAGCCAGCCCTAAAACGAGCCTTTTATTCTCACTATCCCCTGCCCCTACTTGCACTGCAGGGCATTGGGGCTGGGGCCAGAAGAGTGGCCAAGCTAAGGGGGAGAGAAGGGAAGAGACAGTGGACCAGATAGATAACTGAGGGGATCAGTTGTATCCAAGGTCCTGGCATCTATCATCACTCTTCCTGGTTCCCAAAGACACTTTGGGTTTCCTAGTGAATGCACTACACGTTATAGGGAACTGTTTGGGTTAAGCACAGAAGGCAGTTCTACCTGCCATCCCGGTCCCAGTCATACACATCAATCTTCACTGTTCTGAAATGCAAAAGATAAAGATAGGTTGGGTGCGTATGATAAATCTTGGAGACACCCCCACTCCTTAACCATACACACGTTATCTTCCCACCTACCCATCAGTCCTTCCCTCGACGTACCTCCCATTTGTCCATCCGTCCTATCCATTCATTCATCAGTCCATGCACAATTCCCAACTATCTACTGCCACTGCCACTACTATTATTACTCTTCGGCTATTTGTACTACTATTGTTATTCTTTACCACTTTTTGAGTCTTACTATATTCCAAGCATTGTTCTCAGAACTTTCGCAGATGGTCTCATTTAATTTATCAACCACCTTATAAAGTAAGTACTATCATTTTTACTTTTTGGATAATGAAACTGAGGTACAAAAACCAGTAACTTGACTAAGGATCATAAGTGAGCAGAGATTTAAACTCAGCCATTCTGGTTCCAATGACCTTGCTCTTAACTACGATGCCTAAGTCATCCCCGTGTATCAGCCTCAGTGTGTGGCAGTCCATCAACCATCTCTCTATCCATCATGCCACCCAATTACCTGTACATTTGCCAATCAAATTACGTATTAATTCCTATCTTTGTCCATCCATCTAACTATACATCCAGTCATTCACCGACTTACTGATGTATGCAGATATCCATCTGTTTGTCCATTCATCTATCCAAAAAAATACCCATCCATCTGATATCTGTCTATCTGATAGTCCATTTGTCTACATAACCATCTATTTATGTGCTCATCCATCCTTCCATCTACCCACCTATCTTTACACTGCCCATTTATTAGTTCATATGGTCAGCCTATCCATCTACTTATACATCCATCCATCTACCATCTGTTCATCCATCCATCCATCCATCCATCTACCTGTCACTCCACTTATTCTCCTGCTTTTCCAATCATTCCTCTGCTTCTCTAGCCATCCCCCAATCTCTCACATAGCCATCCCTTCATTCACCTATTTACTCATCCATCCATCATCTGTCTATCCACTAATCCAGCCATTATCCACTTATCCATTCATCTATCTCCCCTTCTACCCACCCATCAATCCTCTAATAACACCCATTTATATACCCATACATCCAGTCACCAGTCTACCCATCAGTCTGACAATCCATCCATGTATCTGCTCATTCTTTTGTTCATTTGCCCATCCATCCATCCATCCATCCATCCATCCATCCAACCATTCATCCATCTGTACATCCTTCCATTCATTTATCCATCCACTATCTATCCATGGATAGATATCCACGTGGCTATCTGTTTCCTAATCCAATCCTCTCCATGCCCAAAACTGTGTATCACTGAGTGGGATGCGCCATCACTACTATGACCCTTCTGCCATGATTCTGGGGCCCCGCTCTTTTGCCCTTGTCTTCTTACTCCATAGCTTATGTTGAAGCAGACCTGTCATAGTCTCCATTGCACAATGCACGCACAGGGATGCTGAAGGGCTGCCACACAGGGTTCAGTGTATTTTTGACAACTTCTGTCTTGTGGCAGATGGTGAACCTGGAGAGGAGGTAGAGAATTAGAACCTGCCTTTGGGTAGTACTGAGCCCAGAGAGAGGGCCTGATACTCTTGGAGATTCCTGGGATTCAGCACTTGTTAAGCACATATTGTGTGCTGCCTTGAGTGAATCCTGGACTTAGGTCTTGGTAGGATCTAAGATGTCCACCGTAACAGCCCTAATAAGCCCTTGATGACCGTGGGGGAGGTGGGGTGCCACCTGAGATGGTAGTGACTCACGTGCCATCCTCATTGCTCCTGTAGAACACAAGGAAGGGGTCTGATTTCCCAAAGAAGTCCTTCTTGTCTAGCTTGTTTGCACACAGCTGCATGGTAGCAATGTCCTGAGGATGAAGTTGGACTATTGACTTCAAATTTATGATAGCCTCAGACAGCCCACTAAAGGGAGTTTGGAGAAGCAAGCCTCCTGGGTCTAGCATATGGCCCTTACTAACCCGACAATTGCTAAGCTCCTCTGCAGTCAGCAATATGGTCCCACATCTCTTGCCTGGTACACCCCTGGAAGCAGAAAAAGCCTTTCTGTGAGGGGGAAGAGTAGGCAACAAGGATTGGGGTGGTCAATTTGGGATTGGGTAGGTGGGCCAAGGGATTCAATTTGCCATTTACTGACAGTCCCCTGAGAGTGTCCCCTTCTGTCCTGAGTGGCCCCCTAGTTAAGTCCTAGTGGGGAAGGACTTAACTTTGACTGGGGAGGGGTCTATAATCTGGAAGGATGGGGTTACTGTGGTCTAGGCAAACATCTCAATGGTAGTATGGGAAAGAGAGAGGATTTGGAGTCTTGGGCAAGTTATTTCCCCTTTATTTGGGCCCTCGTTGTTTCCTCTTTAAAATGGGAATCACTGATCCTACTGCCTTCTCCCTGTCTTTCGCCGCCTTGATGCTCTCCCTCACCTCCTCACCCAATGTGAACTCCAGTCAGTGATGATAATAATCCCCACCTTGCATCCTGCCCCTTTTCCCTTGCCCTTCTCTCACTTTGACATACTTATTTGGCAGAGCTACAGCCCTAGTTTAATCCAATTCCCTGCCTAACCTGTACTGCACCTATACGACTGAATATGGCCAGGGGAAAAAAATACAATCATGCTAACTGGTTTTATTTTAAATGCATGGCCACAAACCTTAAGAGGGTCCTTAATCATACTATATATATCCCAAGGTCCTTTACTCTTCAATTCTGATAGATGGCAGTTTCATTCCTTCTCAACTCTCCTCAAACCTGAAAAGTCTCTTCCCCATCTTCACTCTCAGCCAATGGTCTTGTTTCCTGCTTCACTGACAAACTGATGCAACTGGGAGAGAAGGTCCACAGACCCACCAACACACCTCCCCTGCCTTCAGTATCTTCACTCACACGGCTGCCTTCCTACTGTTGCTATAAATGACTATCCACATGCCCACTTTATTCCTCCACTGTGTGCTACATTCCACATCCTCTTGCCTACACAAGGACATCACTCCAGCAATTCTTCCTCGCCCCGATTTTGTTGTCAATTTTTCAGTTAACATACAAGTGTGGTATAATGTTTTTCATGTTAAAAAATTACAAACTATTTTTGACCTCGCTTTCATTTCTAGCCACCCCTCCTTTTCTCTTCTACTCTTTGCCGCAATCCCCCATTGAAAGATTCCTTGACTCCCATTCCTCCCTTCATTCTTTTCTAAATTTCTCCAGCTGTCACCTCCACCTCTCCTTCAAAACTATGCTTGTCATAGTCACCAGTGACCTCCGTCTTGCTAAATCCAAAGGCCAATTTTGAATTCTCACCTTACTTGACCTGCAGAAGCGTTTGACATAGTTAGTCACTCTCTCCTCCTTGATCCACGTCCCTCACTTTGCTTCCAGGACAACATCACCTTCTCTTGGCTCTCCTCCTACTTCATTGTGCTTTTTTGTTAGTCTCCTTTTCTAGTTCCAACTCCTGGAGTCTCAGTCCTTGGTCTTCTTTCTCCCTCCTCACTCTCTTGGTGAGCTCATCTAGCCTCAAGGCTTTAAAGAGCATGTACGACTCATGTATCTTATTACCTATTTGACAAGTCCACTCAGATGTCTAATAAAAACCAGGAAATTCAAGAAGTCAGGCTGAGTACCTGATTGGATCATCCACCAACTTACTACTCCCTGACTTTTCTTTTTACCATCTTAGTTTATGGCAACTCCATTCTTCCTGTTGTTTAGGCGAAAGACCTCGGTGTCATCCTTGACCTCTCTTTTCCTCTTACATCCATATTTAGTCTGTCAGGAATCTGTTGGCCCAACCTTCAAGGTATATCCAGAATCTGACTACTCCTCCCCTCCTTCACTATTATCACCCAGGTAATAGCCTTCCAGTTGCCTCCCTGCTTCTGCCTTTGTCTCCCCTAGATTTATGCTAGATCCAGTAGCCAGCATCACCCGTGGAAAGCATTGTCAGATGATGTCACTTCTCTGCTCAGAAACCTCCAGTGATTCCCAACTCAGAGTAGGAGCTGAAGTCCTGACAGTTAAGTCCTTCACTGTTAACTCTCCAATCCCACTTCCTCCTTTCTTACCCCTTGCTCCCTTTGTTCCAGCCACACTAGCCCCTTGCTGCTCTTTGAGCAATCAGGATTTTGCACTGGCGGTTTCCTCTGCCTGGAACATTCCTCCTTCATATATGTGCATGGTTCACTCCCTTACTTCCTGCAGGTCATTGCTCCAAAGTTACCTCACCAAGAGGCCTACTTAACCATTTTGTTGAATATTGCAACTCCCACCAACCCAGCATTCCCAGTTCCTCTAATTGTGCTCTGCTTAGCCTTTTCCCAATGGCACTTACTGTCTTGTAATATATTATGTAATTAACTTATTTATTATGCCTGTTTTGTAGGTCCCACCTCCCCTTCTATTGTATAAGCTCCCGAGGGCAGGGACCTTTGTATTGTTCACCATTACAACCTAAGCTCCTTGAACAGTGGCTGGCATAGAGCATATGCCCATTTATATTTGTGGCATGGATAAATCCCTGGTGCCTAGCACAAGGTATGGCATATAAAATGTGCTAATAAATATTTAGTGAGTAATGGAAATTCCAGAGGACTTGACTTAGTGAGTAGAGGCCTCCCGAAGGAGAAAGGCTTAGAAGTGGACTTGAAATGTTGAAAGACTCAGAAAGAGGGTGAGGAAAGAGAAAAGACATGTCAGGCCTGAGACTGACTTTAGCCAAGTCCTTGAGATTGGAGTTTCCCCCGAGGATGATGGGAACCACTGAAGGCTCCTTACCAGGGGGAATCCCAGCTTCCACAACTACTGGGTCAGCAGCGTCTTTGGGACGAAAATTTGGAGGCACCCACCCTTCCCCTTTCATCCCTTCCGGTTCAGCTCACGTGAGGGGTCGCTCTACGCGGCTGCCCTGGCCTCCAATCACCTCTCCCAGGGCCAGGAACGCTTGTCCCAGGAAATCCTGCATCGGGATATGGAGTCAGCGAGGCCTGGAGGCAGAATCCCAGCCCAGCCCTGGTGATCAGCCCAGCCCAGCTGCAACGATTGTGTTCCGAGGAGGCGGGACATCGCAAGAACCAGAGGGCCCAGCTGGTGCTTTAAAGGAGAGGATGGGCGGCGGGGGGCGAAGGTGGGGGCGAGGGTGGGGTGGGTGTCCAAGGCAAGCTCCCTTTCTTGGTCCTGCCATTACTTAAAGCTGCTCTCCAGGTTGCCATCCCACCCGTCACCTCCACACTTCCTACCCAGCCCAGTCGGGTTCAGCCTCACCTTCTGCAGGACCCAGCAGCGATAGAGAAGGAAGAGGAGCAGTGAATAAGAGGCACAGGTGGGAAACCAAGGCAGGAGCAGGAGAGGAGGGCCAGGAGGGTGGGTTCGGACCGAAGAAGGTGGAGTCAGGGTTGAGGGGTAGGAGGGTTCCAAAGAGGGTCATTTAACACACTGAGCTCCGCCTGTATGCCCAGCCCGCAAGGGGAGGCTCGCTCACCGGTTTGGAAATGTTGGTTTTGGAGTCGACGTTGTACCTGGAAAGAGAGTGGAACCGGAGTGGTTCGGAGCTCGTGGGAGAGTTCTGTTTAAAACTGTGGGTTGGGGGAGAGGCTTGGACCCGAATTACACCTGGATCTCCGTGGGGGTAGGAGTCAAGAGTCAGAGTGTCAGGCCTGGGGAGAGGCAGCGTCTGAGCTTGTTGGGGGCGGGGTCGTGGGGGGGGGCGGGACCTAGATGCAGGTGGAGGTAAATTACGGACCAGAGTTGTGGGCAGGATCAGGCCCAGGGAGTGAAGTGGATTGGATGTGACCTAAGGGCAGGGCCAAACTAGACTTGGGGGTGGAGCTAAGACTAGAGTGGAACCCTTCAGAGAGGGACCTAACTGGGCCGGCGGGGGTGTGGGGGGCGGGAGAAGCCAGTCCAGGAGGCCAGGCGGGGGCGTGGCCAGCCAGAATTTCGGGTGGATCCAGGTCGGGGGGCGGTCCAAGCCAGAATACTGGGCGGGGCTCACACATCGAAGCGCAGATTTTGCTTTTCTTCAAAGAAATAGTCAAGGACGAATTTGCGCACGAAGTCTGGGTTCAGCGTGTTGTCGATCACCTCTGTCCGTCCGAACTGGATCGGGGGTGGGGCGGATTCTGAGAGTCAGCGTGGGGCCTGCAAGGGGGGAGGTGATTCCCGGGGGCAGCTCTGGGCTGGAAGAAGACTCTCCGACTCACCTCCCGCCACTCCTGGCTGGCCCGGCTCTGCGTGTAAAGCACCACCACTGCAGGCGGGAGTGGGGGCGGGGAGGGAAGGACGTCAGGTCAGTCCGCACCCCCTCCCCGATTCTCAATCAAGTTCCTCCCCACCCCGCCCTGGTGCCGCCTACTGGGGTCGGACTTGGAGAAGGTGTCGAGATCCAGCAGGTTCCTAGAGAAAGCGACAGACAGATGGACAGAGGGTGGATCATTCTGAAGCCCACCGCCTCGACTCTGCCCTGAGTTGGGTACCCGGGGGAGGCACGGGGATCAAATCGCACCTTCCTTCCTCACTACTACATCCAGATGCGTTGTTAGCACCCTGGACAGCACCGGAAATCTCCGCCCAAGGACTCTACCCTGCGACTGGACGCGCACACTTCTACCCTGTCTCCAGGGGCCCGGGAATGAGGGTTAGCCCCAGAACTTTATCCTCCTGGGGCCCAGATCCTACTGGATCCCCGCGACCCATCCCTTGAAACCACAGGCTTAGCCTTCTTTTGCGGGTGGGGCTGCTCAAGGAAATCCCCCTCCCCGAACCCGGAGTCCGCATCTGCGATTTTCCAGCCCTAGATGCTTCTTCCCCCGGGGTCTGGCTCCTGTCCTGGCCGAGCCCCCGAGACGGTTGGGTTTGGGGCAGTGCCCAAGCCCTCTCCAGTTGACCAGCTCACCGGCAGGACACGGTAATTTCAATCTTGGTAGCCGGGACGCTGCGCTCAGAGGCTCCGCTGAGAGACATGGCCGGTCGGGCGGCAGGAGCCGCGGAAGGCTTGGGCTAGCGGCGGCGGCGGCAGGGCCGGCTCAGGTGCCGCCGCTGCGGCGGCTGCACTCCCTCCAGCCCGGTGTGCTCTCCTGCCGCTCACGCCTTGACTGTGGCCGCTGGCGGTGGCGGCAGCGACTCCAGATGGCAATACAGCCCCGCCCAGCCCTGCGGGTGGCCCCCGCCCCCTTAGAGCAGCCTCGGGCTGGCTAGGAACCTTACCCAGACCTCAACTCCAACCCAGCTGGGGAGTCCTTTCAGTGCCTTTCTCAGGGGCAAAATCCAAGCCCCCTGCGGAGCCGTCCGCAGTGTTGAAAGGGTTTGGGACCTTTCCTCTACCGGAGCACTAGTCAACAATCTGCTTCTCTCCCTTCCCACTCCCACCCTTCCTAGGTCTCTGAATAGGAAGTTATACATTTGTTCTCCTTACCTGTGTGACCTTGGGCAAGTTACTCAACATCTCTGTGGCTCAGTCCCTTCATTGGCAGAAAAGCAACTACACAGCATCTACTTGGCGTGTTGTAAAATCTTGAGATAATCCATGGAAAGGACTTGGCACAGATGACTGTACACAGTAAGTCCTTAAAAAATGTTTGCTGGCATTACTTCCCTCCTCTGGGCATTCACACCAATGACCTCTTCTGCATTGAGTCAGAGTTCAGTAAATGGTGGCCATTAACAGCACTGTGCAAAGCCTTTTTGCCCAGGTCTTTGAATCCTAACAACTTCATGGCATTAGAAATGCTGACACTTTGAGGATGGAACCCACTCTAGGTTATGCTGTAGATGAAGTGGTGGTCACACAAACCACCCTCTCCACACCAACTGCCTCCAAAGCCCGAGAAGCCAGTCCTTCCACCATAGACAGCATGTGCAGGCCACCTGTACAAAACTGACCTGCCTCCAGAACTTGTTAAAAATGCACATACACACACCCCATCCCATTCCCAGCTAGATGATTTCAGCAACCTCAAGCCTAAACTTCAGGCATCCCTAAGAATCTGCACTGATAAACAGATTCCCTAGGTGACTAAGGCCTATTCAGGCCCGAGGACAGCTGTTTCCACCCCTTAAGAGCCTGACTACATGTCCTCATCGCACTGAGGCTATTGTGCCTCAGGAGTTGAGGTACACCTTCCACACTCCTTCTTCCAGCACAAGGGCAGTGAGAACTTTCCAAGTAACTTCACAAAGACAGTATAACCAAATGAGGATGCCAGAGAGCTGCTGTTTAGAAAGACTTTGATTTTATTTTGTTATGTGTCAAACTGCCTATTCTTAGTGCAGGTGACCCCCTCCTCCCCAGGAAATGAGAATGGAAAAGGGGGTTCCTTTCGTGAAGTCTTGGCCTCCACAAGGTCCCAGGGAAACCCCACAAAGTTCTGAGTTGGCAGGAATCCTAGCAAAGACTAGGGTGGGTGGGAGGCAGTGACAAGAGGCGTGACGGTCGTAAGTCAGGAAGCTGGGGGTTGGAGAACCCTGTCCTTGGCCCTGCTCAGCTTTGGGGCTGCCATGTGCATGATGGAGATGGGGGAGAGAGGAGACTTCCCCTGACACTGAAGCACCCCTTGGCTGGGCATGGCTTTGATTCCACTCAGGGCTCAGGTGAGAGAGAAGCATAAAATTGGTGCAGGCCGACTGCTTCATAAGGTGCTGCTGCTGGTGCCCCGGAGCCCCACACCACGGACAAACTGCTCCAGCAGGCCTCCAATGGCACCCGAGGGACTGGGGGCTGCTGCCCGAAGCCCCACTGTGCTGCTGTATGCAGCCAAGAAGGCTGAGCGCACCTCCTGCAGCCGAGTCTCCCGTTCACTCAGGGCTGCAAGCCTATGGAGAGGAAGGAAGAATGAATGCATTAGCATGGGGCGGGATCCGAAATCTTCAACCTCATGCCACAACACTTATCCTCCTGTCTTCACCAGTGCAAGACCAACGTATGTCCTGTGGCCACACTACCCTTATGGTTCAGGCCCCAAATATTTGACCCTGTTCCCCTCTTAAACCATTCCTTCTCAGTTCTCAGGTTACTGTTCCTACCCAGAAGCAGCACCTTTTATTGGGGCACTGGCCTAACTTTGTTTGGGAAACAACCATCTCTGGGTAATCTGGAAGGACAGAAGCCAAGTAGGAGCGAGTTTGCTCCACCAGCTGTTGGCTTTCATTCCTTAAGTAAGAACAAGCTGAGGTACAAGTCTTACACTGAATGTAGGGACAGGCCCCTAACATCAGACATCAGGCCTTGGCTGACTGAAGGTCTCAGCTTTCTTGAGGCCAGGACCTGAAGCATCCTGGGTGTAAGGTCTTGGCAGTGCCCTAGAGAAGCCAGGGGCCTCACTGGAAATCCCCAAATCTCTAGCTACACCTTCAGTCACTGTGGTCCCAGGTAAACAGCTAGGAAAGTGCTGGCTTTCCCAGAGGCATTCTTCTTCTTCCCTGGCCACTACAGGCACTGGTCACAGATAGAAGGTAGAAAACCCCTCTTCTCTCCCTGGCCTGGAACTACAAGTCAAGAAAGGGAATACATGCATGAAAAGTCAGACTTATCAATGTGTGAGTTCTATATAAGGCTGTTTGACACCTTGAAGGTTTTTCTTTTCTTTTTTTTAAAAAAGATAGATTTATTTATTTTTAGATAAGGGAAGGGAGGAAGAGAAGGAGAGAAACATCGATGTGGAAGAGAAACATTGATCAGTTGCCTCTCACATGCCCCCAAACCAGGGACCTGACCAGAAATCAAACAGGCAGCCTTTCAGTTTGCAGGAAGATGCCCAACTCGATGAGCTACACCAATCAGGGCTTGAAGGGTTTTTTAATAGAGGAGGCCTGATGTATCAGCCACACCCAGCCCCTGGACTAAAAAAGGCATGCAGTCTAGAGGTGGGAGGGACATGGAATCAGAGAAAAGGTCGGGACTCAAAACGGGGTGGGGGGAGACAGGTGACACACCTACATTAAGATGAACCCTCACGTCCCCATCCACCTAAGCACAAAACACTAGCCCTGACTACTTACTCCAGAATTTCCCGAAAGAGACCAATCCCTGGGTAATCCCTTCCGGGAATTTCTCAAGAAACAGCGGAAATATCCGCAATTCCCAAGCTCAAACGATTTGCACCCCAGGGCCCGGGGAACAGATGGAGGTATAAAAATAAATGACGGTTCTGGGTAAGTATGGGGAGAACAGATCTAGGGAAAGTAAACTGGTGGCAGTGAAGTGTGTGTGTGTGTGCGTGTGTGCATATCTGAGAGAGAGAAGAGAGCAAGGAGGAGGAGGGGACGGGAGGAGGTTCTAGGGAGAAAGAAAGTCAAGTAGCTCTCATAGCAGCACTAAGAAACTGGAGCTGATGCTGGATTCCTGCAATACCACGAACAACTCCAAAGCATCTCTTGGCATCTGGGGGAGATACATGGCCCTAGATCTTCTTTACTTTCTTAGGTTTCACACAGGTCGGGAGCCATGTGTGCATGTTCAGCTTTTTCTCAGAGCACATAATCAGGAGAAATTCAGATCAGTAGTTTGTATTCACAGGGAACATAAAAAGATCCATATGAGTGCATTTCAGGGAGGCAGAGGGGGAGAGATCACAAGTTATTTAGAGACATGAAAACTAGAGTCCAGAGAGGATATGTGATCCACTTGCAGACACAGCAGGTAATGGGAAGACAGGGACTGGAGCTACCATAGTGCTATTAGCTTCTCTTAAGAGGTGAGCGAATGGGCTCAGAAAACTAAAGGCTGACAACCCAAGACAGAACTGGCGAGCGTAACAGCTAGGCTTTGGGCTAAAATTTCTCTGATAACAAAGCCCAAGCACTGAACTCAGATACTGTGTGACCTCACCAGCAATCAACCCTGACCCCACCCCCACCCTGCAGTCTTGGAGGCCACGGGATCATGTAGAACCTAGCCCTTCTCCGGGAACCACCAGAACCAATCAGGATTTCTACGCTAGGAGCTCAGAGAGCTGCCCAAGGTATGAACTATAGCATTTGGGTCTGGAGTTGCCCATTTCAGTGACTAATGCCAGGTGAGTGAGGGGTGCTACTAGGCAGGGGCAGGGATGTCTGTTTACTAGAGGGTTTACTTAGGCCAGTGTGGCTGAAGTAGAAAGTACCTACAAAAAGGTGCAGACAGTTATCATTTTTAATCCTTCAAAAATCTTAATATAGGGATCTTGTTTCTCACTGTAGTTCAAGCCCTTTAAGGGCTTGGCTACAAAGGTTGTACTATGCACTAGTGGCCTCTGAAGTCCCTTGGCTACACCCCAGTTGCAGGGCCAGGGCCTGTGAGTGCCATCCTGGAATCCCAAGCTCCAGCCCCTGCCTGCCTAAGCAGGGATCGTCTCAACTCCCCAGGACAACCTGCCTCCAACCTCTCAGCACTGGCAGGTATGAGCTGGATCCGGGTGGTGGCGATGAATCCCCAGCACCGGAAGTTCATTCGCCCATGGTAGGGAGGTGAAGGCCCTCGGGCAGCCAAGGCTGAAGAGCAGGCCAGCAGAAGCTCCTCAGGCCACCAGAGGTTCTCCCCGCACGGGCATCTGTGAGGCAGCAGGCCAGGCTGGGGAGGGGATTGCCACAGAGGCAGCCAGCCACTCAACTGGATATATTATAAGAGTTGGAAGCCCAGTATTGGGACTTGGATTTTATAGGCTCGGGACTTAGTATCACCATCTGATTTTTTCCTGACCAGAGGCAAAAGCAGAAGACAAAAATGAGGAGGGGTTGGCAAGGAACCCACGGTTCTGATGGGGAGGAGCACAGCCACAGAGCTAACCCAGCAACATTCTGGCTCTGGTCTCCGCCATACACCTACCTTCAATCACTTCCCCACTGTTCTGCTTTCAAAGGAATCTCCTGTCAGGCAAAGCCTTGGACAGAAATAGAACCTTCTACAGTTACAGTCCAACCAGCTTTCCCTCAGGGTGTGCCTTGAGACACCCGTGGTTGGGTTTTGGAGGCTGGGGAGAGTGAACATACATTCTAACGTACTTCCTGAGCAGCCCATAAGTCCTCCTTTGTGCCTCAGGGGTCCATGAGCAGGGAGGTGTGTTTAGCTAAGACAGGGGTGGGACAGGGATCCCAGGCCAGCTCCCTGGGGCCGGTCGCTATCTCAGGCCTAAACCAGCACTCTTAATTGCTCACCAGCTTTTGATATGGGCAGGGGAGCATCCTGCCTTCTCAAGCAAGACACTTACAGACAACTGTTAGGGAGCTCCTCCGGGAAGCTGAAAGGGAGAGAGGAGTCTGTGTGCAGGACAGCCCGTTCCTGAATACTGCCACAGCCTGTTACCATCTGCCAGCTGCCAAAGTCTGTGGAGAGAGAGGATCCGGGCAGGGGATGGTCCACTGATCTGGGACAGAGAGGAGAGAGAGGGGAGATGATGCACAGTCAGTCATATGCCTGACGGGAAGCAGTGGAGGGGTGGGAGTTGGGAGGCCATGCTGGCCCTGGGTCATATCCACAAGGTTGTTGGTGGAGCATCTGTAAAGTCAACCACTTTCTCCAAAAGTGCAAAGGCAGCTGCAGAGGTTATGACCAAAAAAGGAGTATAGACCGTAAAGCAGGATTAGCTGTGAGGACAACGCTTAGTGAAAAGGCTTTCGGGAGCAAAAGGCGAGGAGCAAAAGCAAGGAGACAAGAGGTGAGCCAGCAACCAAAGCCTGGGATCAGGGCTGACAGGGCAAGTACAATCTCAACAGCAGCAAAAGGAGGCGAGCAAGGCTGGATGTCCCAGGAACCAGGGAGGCAGGCTCAGCCCGCACTTCCCAGCATGCAGACTGGTGGGGAGGGAGACAGAACCCATTGCTGGGGTCCTTTCAGAGAGGTGGGAGAACAAGCCTCTGGGGACAGTGGAGGGTGGTGACCTACATTAACAGGTGCTGGGAGCCCTAACCTCTGCTCTGGAGAGCCTTCCAGGAGCCCTAGTTTGCATTCAAAGCACACCCAGTAAACTCACTGGCTATGCCCAGAGGGAAGGGATGAATCAGGCAGCAACTTGACAGCTTCATCAGGCCTTTTTCAGATGGAAGTTTATGGGGTGCAGGGAGAGGAAAGCTGCATTGGGAACCTACTGCTGCCACCTCCTTCGCACTCAGAACCAACCCCGCTCTGCCGTCTCTGGGCAGCAGCCCAGCCAGCAGGGGTACAGGAGGACAGGAGAAGACAGGGATATATCAAACACAGGCCCTTCCACCAGCTACCCCATATCCCAGTCCCCAGAGATGCATCATCTTTGATGCCTGATCCTTTATTCTTTATTTCAATAATAGCAGAAGGTGCTCCTGTAGGGACCCAGAAACAGGGCAGAAGCATGAATAGTGGTGCAGAAGGTGGGGAAGAGAGAAGAACATTCACTGACCTCAACACACCCAGCTGGCTGACGTAAAGGGCTCCTAGCCTGAGGCAACAGTCCCCCTCAACAGTCACACCAGGATGACCTTATCCACAAGCCACTGCTACCTGAATGCAGCTCTAGTCAGGCACTGCATCTTTACTGATCCTTAACCATCCCCATTTTAGAGACAGGGAAATGGCAGCCCAAACAGGTGAAGATACTTGCTCAAGGTACCACAGCTAGTGAGATGTAAGAGATTTTTTAAGCCAAGTTTGATCACAGATTTGTCCTACAACAGAACCACCTTGAGACAGCGGAAAACAGATGGCTTTCTACATTAAAGCCATCATGAATCGGAACCTCCCGTAACACAGAGACTTGCCACATTCATCACTCCTGCTAAACCCCAGAAGGTGTGTGACAGCAGCATTAGAGATGAGAACAGGACATGGTCTGCTACCTGATGGAAGCCCCTAGTGCCGAAGAAAACAGGGCAGCCTTGTTTCTAGATGGAGAAACCTGGTAAAGCTCATGCAGTCTGTAAATCACAGAGACAGCAGAGGACAAACCATATGCCATAGTCTGGCACCTGCCCAGTGCTCATTCCCGGTCATGCTGGGACCTTCAGTTAGCACAACCCCTCTGAGGACAGCCTGGCTCCACAAATCTCACCTACTGCTCAAACTTTAGGGTGGTTTCTTTTCTAATTTTAGTGGTTTGTGGGAAAACGATCCCTAAACACACCAGAGCCATCACTGAGTAGCCAAGGCTGGGCAGGATAAGGCATTCCTGGGGCAAGGACCATGGCGGCTTCTTATGCCCCAACCTTACTGCCCCAGAACTACCAGAGACTCACACTACCAATGGGATAAAGAGTAGACAGGTGGAAAGTGGTTAGAGAGGTTCCCTGCAAGGATTCCTGGTTTCCTAGGCTAGTCACTTCCCTTTACTTCCCAGTGTCCAGCAGGTAGCACCACCAGGCAAAAACTGTACCTGGAGCTGTCAGGGGACAGCTGTGGGATGGAGTAGGCAGTACAGACAGCATCAGGGGTATGATCCCAGGGGACATGAAGGAATCCCAGAAAGCAGCCATCTTTTGCATCATCTTCAGGAGTGAGCATACAGGCTCTAAATGAGTATTTGTACTTGAGGTTTTTGTCAAAGAAAGGGTTGCAAAGCAACCGTTCAGCTTCTGGATTGGAGAGCAAGGAACTGTGCTAAGCAGAGAAGTGCTCATAAGTGCCAGTTTGGATTAACTGGCTATAGGGGACACCTAAAGATGCAAGGAAACAGTCACCAGAAGGGAGCACTTGTACCTGCCTAGTGAAAGAACTTTCACTAAAGAGGCAGAAAGAAAGGAAGAGAGGGAGGGTGAGGGAGGGAGGGAGGGAGGAAGAAGAAGAAGAAAAAGAAGGTCTTAATACACATGTAACTCAACTGTCTTTAGCAACACCCCATATTCTTTCGCCCCATACCCTTCCTCAAGCACAAACAGAGCCGCAAAGAAAAGGAGATGTCTGAACTCCACCTCCTCTAATATTCAGCCTAGAAACTGGAGGGAACGTGAGGCTAAGCTACCTTCAAACTGCAGAACTGGAGCCAATGTTGCTTCTAAGGTCATCTGTTCACATCCCTGTGGCTCAGAGGGCCCAGGAGGTTGGCTTCTTGGCCACATTTCACTCCTCAGATGGATACAGCCTAGGCCTTCTTCACAGCACCAAAAAGGCTGCAACTTCCACCCTTCCTCCATCTCCTGCCAGATACCTGCTGTGGGCCAACTCGAGCAGGTGTCTTTAGACAGTCCTTTTTGGAAGAAGGCAGAATACCCATCCAAGCAGAACTGGCCCGACCCACACTGCTGAAGCAGAAAAAACAGGTCTGGCCGGGCCTTTTACCTGCCCAGTGCACTGACATGGCCCACTGGCCCTCAGATATGTGGCTGATAAGGACAGGTCCTTAACCACAGCTACAATTTATTGAGTATTTGTAGAAAATATGAGTATTTACTATGTACCAGGTATTTCATTCTATTACCTCATTTAAACTCAAACTTATGGAGGCCAGGATCATTACTCTCACTTTAAAGACGGGATTCAAAAAACTGAGCTTACAACTATAATAGGAAGGTGCGTACAGCCTACCCAGGGGATATACCTGGAGCACCCAACCTGGGTGACTGGGGAGGCTGTGACACTGGGCCCTACAGGACAGCTACTACATAAGGCCACTCTACCAAGACTGGGAGACAAAGCAGCTCTATCTAATACATAGAAACAAATATGGGGAGACAGCCAAAATGAAGAGACAAAGGAACATGACCCAAATGAATGAACAAGAACAAAATTCCCAAAAAATAACTAGATAAAATGGAGGCAAGCAGTCTACCAGATGCACAGTTCAAAACTCTGCTTACAGGATGCTCAATGAACTTGTTGGAAGAGTAGTGAGAACTTCAAGAAAGAGCTAGAAAACAAGAATAGAGACAGAAAACATAAAAAAGAACCAGTCAGAAATGAAGAATACAATAACTGAAATGAAGAATTTGTTATAGGGAATTAACAATAGAGCAATGAAGCAGTGCACTGAATCAGCAATTTGGAAGATAAGGAAGCAGAAAATACCCATTCAGAACAGCAGAAAGAAAAACGAATTAAAAAAATGAATGAGGATGGTTTAAGGAGTCTCTGGGGCAACTTCAAGTGTATCAACATTCATACGTTGGGGGTGCCGGAAAGAGAAGACAGAGAGCAGAAATTTGAGAATCTATCTGAAGAAATAATGACTGAGAAGTTCCCTAATCTGATGACAGAAAAAGATACGTAAGTCCAGGAAGCACAGAGAGTCCCAAACAAGATGAACCCAAAGAGGCCCAAACCAAGATACATAATTAAAAAGCCAGATTAAAGACAAAGAATCTTAAAAGCAGCAAGAAAAAAAACAGCTACCTACAAGGGAACTCCTAGAACTGTCAGCTGACTTCTCAACAGAAACTTTGCAGGCCAGAAGGGACTGGCATGAAAATTTCAAAGTGATGAAAAGCAAGGACCTACAACCAAGATTACTCTACCCAGCAAAGCTATCATTTAGAATCAAAGGACATAGAAAAAGCTTCCCAGACAAGAAAAAGCTGAAGGAGTTCATCACCGCAAAACCGCTACTATGAGGAATGCTAAAGGGTCTTAAGAAAAAGAAAAAAATGGGAATAAAATGGCAATAAAAACATATCGACAATTACTTTAAATGGAAATAGATTAAATACTCCAATCAAAAGACATATGGTGGCTGAATGGATAACAAAACAACACCCTTACATATGCTGTCTATAAGAGACTCACCTCAGATCAAAAGACATACACAGACTGAAAGTAAAGGAATGGAAAAAGATACCTCATGAAAACGAAAACAAAGCAAAAGCTGGGTAGCAATACTTATACCAGACAAAACAGACGTTGTTGTTTGTCTGAATCAATTATTTTTTTTCAATCGAATTTATTGGGGTGACACTGGTCTGCAAAACCATACAGGGTTCAAGTGTACAGCTCACTAAAACATCATCTGCACACTGTGTTGTGTGCCTACCAGCCCAAGCAAAGCCTTTCCTTCCCCAATCCCCGTCCCTTGCCCGCCCCCACCTACTTCTCTGGCTCTCACCTCACTGTTCTGTGTGATATATATATCTATATATATATATAATTTTTTTTTGCTTAATCCCTTTTACCTTCTTTCATCCAACCCCCCAATTTCCTCCCACTCTGACAGCTGTCAGTCTGTTCCATGTATCCATGCTTCTGTTGCTACAGACAAAATAGACTTTAAAACAACGCTGTAACGAGACAAAGAAGAACCCAGCAATTCCATTTCTAGGTATTTATCCAAACAAGCCCAAAACACTACACTGAAAAGACATATGCATCCATATATTCATTACGGTATTATTTATAATAGCCAAGATATGGAAACAACGTTAAGTGTCCATCAAGAGACGAATGGATAAAGAAATGGTACTTACATACGATGAAATATGATATAGCCATAAAAAAGAAAAAAAAAAAGAAATGTAGCCATCAGTAACAACATGGATGGATTTAGAGGGTATTGTGCTCAGTGAAATAAGTCAGACAGAGAAAGACAAATGCCATATGATTTCACTTGTATGTAGAGTCTGAAAAACCAAATAAATGAGCAAGCAGGCCAGAAACAGACTCACAGATACAGGAACCATTTTGACAGTTGCCAGATGGGAGGGGGGTTGGGAGGATGGGTGAAAAGGGTGAAGGGACTCAGAAATACAAATTGGTAGTTACAGAACAGTCATGGGGATGTAAAGTACAGCATGGGGAATATAGTCAATAGTACTGTAATAACTATGTATGATGTTCGATGGCTACTAGATTTAGCAGGGTAATCACTTTGTAAGTTATATAAATGTATAATCAAGCACCAGGTTGTACACCCGAAACTAATAGTGTATGTCAACTGTGATTAAAAAATAAAAAACTATTAAAAATAAAAAAAAGCCCTGGCCTGGTTGGTCAGTTGTTTAGAGCATCATCCCGATGAACCAAGGGTGCGGGTTCGATCCCTGGTCAGGGCACATACAAGAAACAACCAATGAATGTGTAATTAAACAATAACATTGATGTTTAAACAAAAACAACAAAAATCAAAACAAAAAGAGACAGGGCCATAATGCATTTAAAATCCTGCCCATCAAAAACACATCAAAATAGGCCCAGGTTTGGCAATATGGCTGTATTTTCATTTATTTCTAAAATTTATTTTAGTAAAACTCCCCGTTCTCCTCTGAAGCCATATAAACCAGGCATATAAATCAAGGCCTGGCAAATAAAAGAACCTGAGCTCAGAAGGGAAGTGATTTTTCCAAGTCAAAAAGCTAGAAGTGGCAAACTGGGAGTGAAAGCCAGGTCTGACCAAAGGCCATGCGAGCCCTGATCTTTCTTCCTGATAAGGGGTGGCAGTGGCCTCAGGGGTTGGTTCAGTGATGGACACATACCTTCCAACTGGAATAAAGCACAGAGCTTCTGACCTATGGTTGGAAAAGAGGTCTGCATGTGATCCCTGGATGTGAGAAAGGAAGCAGAGTGTCCCAGGAGTGACTGGTAACCATTAGAGAAGTTGGACAGAAAACAAAGATAGCATGTAGGAGACAAGGGGAAAGAACCAAGGCTGCCTTTTCTACTGGATTTCTCCGTATGAACCAATATTTTCCTTTACTGTTTAAACTATCAAGTGCCAAGTCTGAGGTCATACTGGGAATGAATATTTGAGCCAAAACCCAGAATACTAGACTTTGAGCAGACGAGAGGTCACCTAATCTACACACCTGCTCCTCATCAACCCTCAAGCCTCCAGATGATGAGCACACAGCCTCTCCCCAAGAGAATACCTCTAAGAATGGGGCCTTATGGGAAGAATCCTTCAGTTCAACAAGAACCTGAACTCGCAGAGCAACTGACTTCAGAGATGGCTAGAATGGGATTTCTTACCACATTTGAAAAAACAAACATCACTTTCTCCCAGCCTGGCTTTTACCCATGGGCACGTGTGTGGACATGTGCACGCAACTCAACCAGGGACCTCTGCATTTCTACAGAAGTCCGAGGAAATGTCTTTTTGGGGGGCTCCAAGTTTTCTCCTCAGGGTCTCGAGCTGGCAATGCCTTTAGGCTTCTCACATTCATCACTGCTCTGGAGCCGTGGCCCCATGTAAGAACACATCGAACATGGGACAGGAACCCTATGTATTACAGAAAGCAATCTGGTTTCCCTGCTTCATTAAACGCAGGGTGGGACAGAGCTCACTGCTTATAAGGAGCAGGCAGTGGGTGGGGGAGGATTGGGGAAGGGCAGTTGGCTGGGTGGCAGACTGGTTCCTATGTTGCTACTTGGCTATTTAACCAGCCTGCTAGGTGACCCCTGGCCAAGTTCGTAGGCTCTTCAGGCAGCTTGGCTTCATGCTGGGCTCAGTGATGGCACCATTCCTTCTCAGGTGGGGACAGTGCTGTGCTAGCAACCCCTCACCCCTAAGGATGTCTGACCCTGGAGCAGAGACCAAGGCCACACAGACCTGGGCCACTTACCAACCATGGCTTGGGGAAGCAGGAGCTCAGAGCACTGGTCTTGCCTCTTCCCAGCCCCCAGCCCTGTAGCTGATGAGAGACTTAATGGTGGTCCTGAAATGAAGCTAAATCAGAATCTGCTGTAGTGGCAGCTAATAATGTAAAAAAGCCAGTCTTTCTGGGGAGGGGTATGAGTTAGGGCTGGGTAAGCAGCAGTACCTCCAAAGATGTTTCTTCCCAACTCAATACCTACTTCTTCAATTTGAACAAAGCTTTACTAATTCCTTTTATAGGGAAGCCCTGCCTTAAAAGAGAATTTGGGAATTTGGGACATATGAAATGCAGGGAATTCACATTATGAGAGGAGTTTGGCTGTCACAGATAGCTTTACCAAAGGGTTTCTTTCCATATAGTCCTCCCTACTGCACTAAAAAGCTGATTGGCTATTGTTACCTAAGAGAGGCAGGGAAGCTAATGACAGGATCCCTCAGGCACTTTAAGATAAAAGAGACTAAATTAATTTTAATGTTAATAGAAATACTTAATTAGAATGCTCCAAATCTGAATAATCTAGTCTTTCAAAACCTCTGGCAAATAGGCATCCAATCCAGAGCCTTGCTGCCTGGCCAGCCCAGCCAGGCTCCAAGTGGGCATTCCCAGAATAGCCCAGCAGAGTCATCAAACAACTCACAGCAGCCCACCTCACGCCTTCCCAAGGCTTTGTGTCCTACTTTGGACCAGCTGTCTCAGCCTCAGTCAGGCCCTGGTACAAAGGGCTGAGAAGTCAGGGGATATCCCAACCCTGCTCAGCCTCTGAAGGAGGGGCCTTAGTTGCTATCTTGGACTGGCCATAAGAGTCTGAGCCCCACAGTCAAGTGTAGAACCATCGGTGAGACTCGGGGAAACTACCACAAGGCTTTTAAGTAGGCTCTTTAGGCAGGAAGATGGAAATGATAAAAAGCTGAAGTGTGGGAAGAGGTGACAGACTGCTGCCTCAGTGGGGGAACCCCCAGCAGCTGGGCAGTTAATACCAGGGCAGGGCCACAGAGGTCAAGAGGAACCTTCTGGTTTCCTTCCCAGTTGTCCAGTAACACTGCACAGGCAGAAAAGGAAAGGAGGTAGAGATGGTGAGCAAGAGCTCCAGCCCCGAACGGCGAGGGTCACGCAGTGCTGCAGCAGCCCTGGACCTGCCCCTGCCCCAGGAAAGCTGGGTGTGCAAAGGCGCCATTGCAGTGGGCGCACAGAGGATCAGAACGAGAACAGGGATGGGAACGAGAACAGGGATGTGGACTTGCTGCCTGGCATGATCTCTGCTCAGATCCCCGTCCCTCCAAATCTTCTGTGCGGTCAGAGCGGTTGTGGTCTTTGTTTAATAGACTCACTATAGCACCGCCAGACACGTTAGTGCTCCAAGTTGAAGGGCTCACCTTCGGAGGCGAGTGCGTAAGACCCATCTGGACAGTGCAGTCTGGAGCTCTACAACTGCTCTGCTCTGTCTACGTAGGGGGGAGGCTCTTCCCCATCTTCCTCCACTGCCTGCTTTTGTCCACAGAGAAAAACCAGAGGGTGGCAATGCGAGGAGAGTTCCAGAAGTTTCAAGTTTCTCCTTGTTTAATATGCTTGACTTTGAGGCTCCCTATTTCCTCCGTGGTACAGCACAATAAAGGCCTGAAACTCTGGCAGAGCTGGGTTCAAATCCAGGGTGGACTTCAGTGCTCAGGCTCTTTCTGCTAAATGCTTGTTTCTTCCTAGAATTTATTAAGAACTTAAGTCCCACACTGCTTTGTTCTCTCCAGAAGGGTCAAACATTCTCAAGCCTTTAGAAAACAAAGCAATTCACAGAATTCTTTCCCTGAAAGTATGACATGGAAAAATGGGTATGGGGTCGTGGGTTCAGTTTAGAAATGCTTTCCCCAAGTGCCAGGCCATCCCTTAAACTTAAGCCCCTGCACACGCTCAGCTTTCATCTCATCATTCCTGAAGCAACTCCAGCGGCACCGTCTATCATGGCTGAGTTGCTCCCATTCCAGGTATGCAGTCTCCTGAGGTTTGCCCTAGCCACCCACATCTAGCCTAGCTCCCTGCTATCTGTTCTTCTCACTGCTCCACCCATTCAGATAGAATGTGAATGCCAGAAGGAACTTGAAGGATCTAGATTCATCTCTTTAATGAGAATGTGAGGTCCACAGGAAAGCGGGAGGGTAGTGGGCTGAGACCTGCCAAAGGCAAAAGGTGAAGGCAGCCCCAAATCACATCACAACCACTATACCTTCTGAATTCCCCATCTGCCAGGACTCCGGGAAGGAGTCTCAAACCACTGTACACGCCGGAACTTGCTCTGTACACAAACATTAACCCATCCTCCAAATACTGAGTTGGCCTGCAACCTTGTCAATTCCCTCTGGCCTCCTGGGTATACTGCCCACCAGGCCATATGCCAGGAACCCTGTCCTAAGCACACCTGAGGCACCACCTCAAGTGCTGGAACCCCACTCTTAATAAGAGAGAGGGAGGGCTAGTTACCTCCACCATTAGAGGTTTTGGAGCTCCTCACCTGGCTTTGGGGACCTCCAGGGGACTACTGCCTATCCTGAAAAAGTTGTCAGAATGGTTCGAGGAGGAAGAGCTGGAAGACTTGGCTTCTACCAGCCCCTGATGGGAAGGCAGGCGGTCCTCCGAGGGCTGTGGCCGGTTCCAGAGCACACTCTGTGGAGAGGATGAGTGGCTTTTCCTCCTGCAGTGGAAAGAGGAGGACTGTTGGCCAAGTGGCTGCCCCAGCCAAACCCTACTTTTATCAAATCTCAGGGCCCAGTCTGTACTTCCAGTGGGAAAATGCCATCTGGGTGTGGGCATACATCAGTGCTTCTTCAGACTCAGCCACAGGAAGCAAGAGCTGGGTCTTCATGGAAGGACTGTGGCATCCAAATAATACCTCCTGGCCTCAGAGCACATGCTAGAAAACAGATCCTTAACTAACAGTTCAGTAACTGCCCCTCCCTCCAAATGTTATACAAATCATGAGCCATTTGTCAAGGGATAAAGTCAGTCATCAGGTTCTCAGATTTCATCAGATTCTCAAAGGAGTTGACTCGACCAAGTCCCAAGTTCCCAATCATCACTTTATACTCACCTTTTCTTGTTTTCTTCTTCTTTCTAAACTGCCCCCCAACTTCCCAGTCAAATAATACAAGGGAGCTCCCCCAGGGAGTCCCTTTAACATTTAGCCTTCCCTCACCCAGCCCTGTCGTTTCTTCCTTGATTTCACAGGCAGCCCCAGCCCTTCATGCTCCTGGGACACCACAGGCAGTGCCCCTCATCAACCAGATGGCTGGCCTCCAAGGCCCAGAAGAGACAGCAGGGCATGGAGCTGTGCTCTCAGCCCTACTGTCAGGGGCCCCTTTGTTCCTGGGACTCCCTGGAGCTGGTGACCCTGGGCCACAGCTGTGAGCAAGCTTAGTTCCAGCCTGGCCCCTCACCAAGCTGCTTGAGTCTGTGCTCCTGCAGTGACCAGCTCCACGGCCTCATAGGTAAAGCTCCCAGTGGCTCCTGGGGAGCTCTCCATGACCAGAGAGAAGTCGCTGCCAAGGCTGGTGGTGCTGCCACGGTCCTTTCGTCCTGAAAGAGGCCAAGGCCATCTGTTCAGCACATTATCTTCTCCCACTACTGGTCCCCCAACTCTTCCATACCATACAACTAGAGAAAGAAGCTTCTAGGAAAAAACAATTCCTGTGTGGTCCACAGTCAGAAAAAGGCACAGAGGAAGGGGAATCTGCTGGGGCCTGTGACTCACTCAGCATGCAGATATCTTCCAGAGTGAAGCCTGCATCCCGAGCCGGCAAACTCTTCCTCCTGTAAACAGAACCCAGGATGGTGAATTCCAGATTGGGCTGGGGTCTTTTTTAACCCCTCACCCCCATGCTGCTCACCTGGGAAAGAAGCTTTAACTCACTGGCAACTCATGGAGACAGGTTCTACCCTAGAGCGTTGCAAAACCCCAGACCCACTCTGGGGGACCAGCAAAGCCTGTCTCTTCCCTGCCAGCTTGGCCCCTTAGTGGTCGAGACTGGCCACACACACCGGGAGCTTGAATTTGGAAGGCAGCGGAACTCAGAAAAGACAGTAACTCTCACAGGGGGCCTAAAGCAACTGCCAAGCAAGACTCCTAAACTTCTCAGTCTGGGAGCAGGCTCTGCTCCACGGTGACAGGCTGCACAGTGGTGCAAACACACCTTACAGAAGCCCAGGGAGGGCAACTATCCACACGGACAGGAGAGCTGGCTGCTTTGGCTGGGCTGTGGGGAGCTACGAGTCATCCTGTCCTTGGGCTGGCTTTCCTACAGCACAGCACCCTGCTCCCCTAGTTATCAAAGACCACTCATCTGTCCCAAAACCTCGCTGACAGTATGACTGCAGACTGATCCCTGCCCTGTTTCACAAGCAGAAGAGCCTCTTTACTCACTCACCTGCACCAGGGACCCCTACCCTGGCCTCAGAGGGAAGGTATGGGAAGAAGACCAGCACGCCAAGTATGCAGGGAGGCAGGGCAGGGATAAGATGGAAAATAAGACCGCCTCTCCCCTTCCAAAAGCACCTTGGCACTAGTGCGAGAGCAGGCTTCTCCTTACCTCGGTGTCTTCAGAGAAGAGAACTCCTCAGAGATGATATGCTTCAAAAAATTGAAGCAGAAGAAGAAAATCTGAAGAAACCAAAAAGAAGCTCACATGAAAAGACAGCCTTCTCCAGAAAGAAGACTCTAAGTGGCAGAATGTCCAGGAGAAGGCAGCCGGCCCCCCTCTTCAACCCTCTGCAGGACAGCAGTCCTGTTCTGGAGACCCTGCTGGACATGCTGGTCTATAAATGGTACAGGTGGTGGAGCGGGCTTAGCCGGCCAGGCAAGGAAGGGATTGTGTTTCCTTCCTGGGAATGTAAGAAGGTAAGCCAGGGATTTTTCAAACTCTTCAAATTTAACATGCATGATCTCAAGCTATTGAAAAGGATGAAGAGCACAGCATCTTCTCCCCTCAGCCTCTCCTAAGAACCCCAGAGAGAGAGGCTAACGGAAAAGGACAGCTGGAGAGATTATTTTGAGGCAAGGAGATTAAATGAACACAAATTAAGGAACAGAACGGAAGGGAAGGGGTAAGATTTTGTAGGGGGGCATGTCCAGAAATAGTAGTTCAGGAGAAGCAGGGGTGAGGGGCAGCCAGGGCCTGGCCCCTGCTCTGCTCAAGAGCTATGAGGGGGAGGTCTAAGTCTGAGGTAGGCACGGACAAAGGGAGGCTCCTGATCCCTAGCCACATCCCCACCACCCTTCTCCCTTCCAGCCATCGCCCTAATCAGATGAACTTTCATTAAATGCACAAAAGGCATAGCCTTTGCAGTGTTTAAAACTCCCCAGTGATTCTGAAAGATATGGTCCATGAACCCCCCGCCATGGTATCCCAGAGCCCTATATGATTTCCTCAAAAAAAGAAAAAAAAAAGAAAAAAGAGGGTCAGATCAGTATGAAAAGGCTGTGTTACATAAAATTAAACGTGTTTCACCAAAGACTTTTTAGTCTTTAATATGCTAATGTGCTGTGAACCTCAAAGACAAGGAAGGAGAACATAGCACTATTTAATAGGCCTCAGTTTTCTTGTTTTCATTTTCTAAAACACTGATGTCTTTTTTAAATGATAACGTCAAGTTTCATCTGCCAAATACAAGCTGGACTTGTGGAGCGTGTTTTGCCTGGGTGCTGCACAGTAAACAAAGGTTTCTTAAAATGATCATGGGTAAGGTTAGGAACGGGCCTGGCCAGAAGGGTGGGAATGGGGTGGGAAAGGGCAGAAGGGAGGTCTTAGTCAGAGGGAACTGGCCAGGGATGAGCCATGACCTTCAGGGACCCAGGGTACTGGCTCACCTTTGAGTTAGCACCCAGTTAACAGAGATAGGTTGGTTGTTGCAAACATGCCAGCAGCTGTTCCCAGCACAGCTGCCCCCTACTGTGCCATCTACTGGACAAATGGGAGCTCTCATATCCCAACCTCCCGAACCCCCAACAAGGGTTATGAATTATAAAAACAGCAAAAATATTCAAATGGTTACATATGAAATGCTGTCCTGCATCTTTCTGTCTCAGATAGCAGACGCCCCCTCCCCTCAGCCCCCTACCACCCACCATCCCCACCTACCATGTCCCCTCATCGCCCCACACCATAATGAAGAGAAGGCCCCAGGCCATGGGGGCTCCTCATCTTGTGAGGCTGCTGCAGCAGAAAGCACCAATCAATGAGTGTCTGCTGGGGGAAAGAGAAAAGCCCATAACCTGAAAAGCAACCCTCGCAGAGGAGGAGAGTCTCTTGCATATGCCGAGAGATGGCCAGAGTTTAAATCCAGACCCCACTGGGCTCAGCCTCATCGTTTGCAGAGAGCCTCTGAAGGCAGAATCTCGCCTGCAGTGGGGGTGGGGGAGACGGCATGGAGGGCAGGGTGTCCTGAAGCGCCAGTGAGCCTCAAAATGAGACTGCAGAGGGGCTTTACGTGCAGATTATAGCGCCAAAGTCAATGTTTCTAACAGAGTTCACGGAGGCCTCTGAGGAACTGGTTTATGAGTTCTGTAGCCCTGGCAGTTGCAGTAAGTGCTTGGAAGAGATTTGGAAGGGGCAAGGAGTGCTATGAGGGAGGAACAAAAGGAGGCACAAGATAAGATGCCTGGAAAAGAAGGCAACCTCAGGAGAGTGAGAAAGATGCTTCAAGAAGATAAGGGGGACAGCAGTGGGGCAGAAGAAAAAGAGCTAACACTGCATGGTGGCTCCCACGCTGGGCATATGGACTCATCCTCTTGTGAGGCAGCAGGATCGACAGCAGGAGACTCAAGGTTAATCACATTACCCAAGGTCACCCAGGTAATACGTGGGACAACTCGGTTTCAAACTCAGGTCTGACTCTAGGCCTGTGTCCGGGGAAAACAAGGATACTAAAGAGGCAAAGACTGTGAAAAGCGGCAAAAAGGATGGATGTGGAGAGGTCAGAGTAGACAGGAAGGAGGCCCTGGAGCCCAGCTGGCCCTGCCCGGTCTGCAGCTGGGCTGGTGGTGAGCAGCAGTGCAGGGCCCTGGCTGCAAGGACAGCCCTGGGGCTGAAAAGTTGCTGAGTGGGTGTGGTGAAAGTAGAGAGGGCAGGGAAGAACATCTCGGTTTTAGCTATAAAGATGAGGGGGATGGAAAAGGACTTGTAACTTGGTCCCAGGGCTGAGTGGAGAAAACAAGGTCAGCCGTAAGGATGGCAGCAAAAGGGAAAAAGGAGCGACACACGAAGGTCACAGGCAGTGTGTGGGCAGTGTTATCTCCACAGTGCAGGAAAGGAACCCAGGCACAGAACGGAGGTTGTGGTGCTGGTGCATTTCCTGCCACACTGCCTAATCCCCGCGCACACCAGGAAGGGAACTGCCCCCTTAAGTGTGGATACCGAACAGACTGTCATCCTGTCCCTCTTGTGGGTAAAACATCCCAAGCTCCCGGAGCCCCGTCATGTTTTTGCAGTCTGTGAGCAGTACTCACCTCCTCTCCTTTGCTGAGCCGATCTACCAACATGTGCCTGCAACAAAAAGGCAAGGAGGTCACAGAGTAGCGCCGAGATAGGGAGGCAAAGGGGGACCCAAGTCACAGGGACCTTGGGCATTGTCACAGAAGACTCTACACACATATATAAACAGAAATGTAACTCATGGCACTGCCACCACCCAAAACCTGGTGTTCCCCAAAGGCTTACCCAAAGAGGAACCAATCATAGGCCACTGTTAGGTAGAGGATCTCAGCAGGCTTCAGGGACGTGTGGATGAGCCCATCCTGGAAGACACAGGGACGACATGCCAAGATCAGAAAGATGCCTCCCCAAGACAAAGACCCCTCCTCGTTCCAGGAGTTGAAGTGTAACTATGAACTCGGTGGCAAGGCTGTCCAACAGCCTCCCAGAAGCAGGGTTAAACACAACACCTCACTCCAAATCTCTACTTTCTGGAGACAGTCCAAATGCTCCCGAAGGGAAGATCTTGGTATCGGTCTCTGAATGCTCCCTGACCCCCCACGCAGCCCATCCATACTCACAGCCCACAAGGAAAGGCGCAGGAGAGAGATGAAGAGGGGGGTCCGATCCCAGCCTGAGATACAGTGTACTAGCAGCCCGCTGTCATCTACTCAGGAACCCAGGAGAGAAGCAAACATAGGCTGATGAGAAGGAAACATGTCACCCCCTCGGCCTGGTGTAAGAGCCAGCCCACCCCTAGGCTCCCTCTTCCTGATGGGCCTCCCCAAGATTCTTCTCCAATCTAGTCCCAGAAAGGGGTGGGTGGTGGGCACCTGTCTGCAGCTTCTTTCTTCTGGCTACAGTGTACTTTTAGCAAAGCAGTGATGCTTGGACAGTCCACTCTGCCCAGGTCATTTAGGTGGGGCTGACATGCATGTCACTGCCCAGCAGGTACTACATGCATTTTAGGGGAAGACAATTCACTGTGTGGGGTTGTTCCAAGAACAGTTAGGGTCCTTGGCTAACACCCACCAAATATTAGTAGGCCTTCCCTAGTTCCTAGAACATCCAACTCTCTAGGAGTGCCCTTGAGGGGCGGTACAGCATCAGATAGAGAATCACTGCCTCGCTCCAGGGACAGGAATGTGACTTTTTTTGCAAACCTGGCCACAGTGACTGGTTCAGAGATGGGCCTATGAGTATGAGCTCTGGGACAGAAGCAGTCTCTCTCTTCTGGGGGAGTTAAGATGGCAGGAAACAAGTCTGGAATGGTTGCCGGCCATGAAACTAATTAGACAGTGAGTATGAGAAATAAGACATTCTATGTGGTGGTATTTGTTAGGTACCTGGCTCTGTTCTTGGGCCTTGCTGGTTATGTAAGCTAATGTATTTCCACTTCTTCAAGCAAGTGCAATCCCATGGAATTCCTGACTGATATCAAGAAGTAAGAGTCTGCCTGCCCCAGAGGCACCAAGTGTTAAAGGTCTATCCAATCAAAACAGCCAGATGGGGTGGGCTGACTGGTCCTGTATTGGCTTTTACTTATGCCCAATAAGAAGCCAGGACTGATTTTCTCTCATCATTTTTAATTAAAAGAGGCAATTCCAGCCCCCCACACAACACTGATGCTCAAAAGTCAACGGACCCAGTGGGGTTCTGACAGTAACGAGTTCATGATTTTGCTTTCTATGGTTTTGAGGATGTGGAATAAAGCTGCCGATGGAAAAGAGAATCCCCAAATCCTTCTACCATAGAGCAAAAGGTACTTGTGCGGCCCCAGCAAATACACATTCTCCGTGTCATGACCTGCGAACACCCAGGAGATCCAATGGCTCGAGGGTTCCGGCAGGGGCAGACTCACCGTCACTGTTAATTATGGAAAGCAGCAGTTTCAGGTAGTTTTGTGTTTGTTGCACCAGGTCCCAACTCTGTTGGGGAAGAAGGATAAAAGGGATTTAGGAACAAACATTTATCTCATTTGAAGTATTTAAAAAATAAAATACCCAGAGCTCTTGGTTCAAATACCAGATAACTGGAGACTTCATTCCGCATTCAGAGACCCCCTTTCACCTTTCCCTGCACCCTCGCCCCATGGGTCCCCTTATTTGGTACGCTCTGTCCCAACATGACAGGGGGGAAGGGGAAGCCATGCAGAAGCCTGGGCAACCCACCAGCAGCCTCCCCACAGGGCTCTCCAGGAGGTTATCAGAGGCAAACAAAGAGCCTCGAGCTAGTGGCCACTGCTGCCAAACAGAAAAAGCCATTCCTTCATCTGTTATCACACCACAAAAAACAAAGAAAATATCAACTCTCATCAACCATGTTTTATTCACTTTTTACTGCTATTCATTGCATACTCTGTCTTTTGGTGAATAATAAATGCAGTCTGTTTGGCAGACAGAATCTTTTAAAACAGGAGGCCCATAAGGTGGGAGGTGAAAAATAGGCAAAGGCTGTAAAGAGACTGGGACCTCTATTCTAGCTCAAGAAAGAGGCCTAGAACAGATGCTCTCAGAAATAGTCCACTTGTAATCTGGAATTCCACGGAGGGGCTTGACCCAGTTCTGCAGCCCCTTTCCCCCCGGCGGGGCAGCCTCTCAACACAACTACTTATCAGTGTTCTAGGGCTGTGCAGGGCGGGTGGAAAGTGCCAGTGAGAGAGTAGTTCCCCAGGGGGAGGGTGAACACCGCACCTGTAATTGGCATGGTTTTCCCAGGAACTGAAAACAGGCTCATTTACCTGACCCTCCCCAGCCCCTGGAGAGTTCTGACCCACTTCCCGCTGCTCCAGAGACAGTACTGCAATGCTGCACTAATAAAGTCATTACCCGTAGTAACACAGGGGTCTCTCCACTTATCTGGCTTAAACCTGTCACACACGCCATCGCCAAGAGGCTCTTTCAGAGCTACAGTTCTCGCAGGGTGGGGCAAAGCAGAAGCAGGAGGCAAGAGCTATGTGGCACGAAGCCCAGGGAAGTCGAGTGGGCTAGGGGAAGACTGAGCAGTCAGGAGTGGCAGGACCTGACCAAGGACTGGAACCTGCACAGTTTCAATCATGGTGGTTATTCAAAGGGGACACTGACAAGCAAGCAGAAGCATCAAATTCACAATGAGCCCAGTACTGGGGTAGGAAACAGGCTGGGGAGTGACGGGTTGGTGGAGGCTCAAGGTCACAGAGCTAAGCTGAGCTGGGGCACTAACCTAGCTGTGCCAGACTTTGAAGTTCATGCTCTTATCACATGCTACACTGCAGAGACTTTTCCTATAACATCCAAGAAAAAAAACAATAGTGTGGGGACTGCAGAAGGTGAGGAAGACCTAGGAAATACATTAAAATCTAGGCTTATCCAACGTGCTTCATGAAAAAGCCTCAGTGCAGAGTTGAGCACCATGCCTCTGTTTATGTTTCTGTGCCTGGAGTACTCTTTCCCCCGTCTGGCAAACTCCTCATGCAAAGGCCCAGCCCCATTAAGTCTTCCGTGGCCACTGGTCAATACCTCTACTGTGCAGGTCATGGTTACCTTGTTGCCTCTTTTCCTAGATCGAGCTCAGTAAGGACAGAGACCATTTTGGCATCTGTGCATCTCCAAGGCTTAGTGCTTAGGTACTAGACACACCTGTAGAATGTTCCTTTGCTGCCTACTCACTGTTAGGGGCCAGCCTGAGGAGGAGACACTGGAATGGGTCTTAGGGCACAGAAAGAAAAAACACTCCTTGGCTGGTGTGGCTCAGCGGACTGAGCACTGGTATGCAAACCAAAGGGTCGCTGGTTCCATTCTCAGTCAGGGCACATGCCTGGGTTGAGGGCCAGGTTACCAGTAGGGGGCGTGCGAGAGGCAACCACACATTGATGTTTCTCTCCTTGTCTTTCTCCTTCCCTTCCCCTCCCTCTAAACATAAATAAATAAAATCTTTAAAAAAAAGATAAAGCAGACCTCTATGGAATTCGATCTGATCGCAAGAAAGGCAGCAAGACCCACACATGTACTGTCACAGTGCTCCCACTTGTGAACATACTTGAAGGACCAGCCCTGGGACACAGTAGTGAACGACCACCTCAGCCCTCACAGGGTTACACTTGAGGGAAGGCAAAGTGAACTGCTGCAGGCATCTGGATTAAAAGGAGACCTCTAGGGTGCTGCAGGACTATGCAATTGTAAGGTGAGACTAACTTGTTCCACTGGGACAATTAGGGAAGGCTTCCTGGAGGTGGTGACATGCATATAAGAAGAAGGGAGACAAAGCAGACAAGTGTTTCTGGCAGCAAGAACACCATGTGCAAACCTGGAAAGCACTCTTCCCAAAGGGGCTGAAAGGATGCCAGTGTGGCTGAAGGAGAGGATGGTCAGTCATAAGAACAAGGGTGGGATGTGAGGAGCTGGGTGGGTCACATAATGGTCCTTGGACTCAATCCTGAGTAAAATGGTAAAAGTCAGTGATAGGTTTTAGGGAAGGGGTTGACAATGATGACCTTGCTCCATGTTTTGAGCACTGCAACATGTGAGGCCCTATTTGAGTGCTTTACGTTGCTTCCAGTTTCCCCTCAGTGTGTGCCACGTTCAAACAGGAGATTCACTGAGATGCCCGTGGCCTGGACTAGGCTAAGAGATGGAGGCAAGAGGGACTGGAGAGTTATATCAGGGACAGAGATTTAGAGAACTAATGGGACCTGGCAATAGATGTGGGGGAAGAAAAGAACCCAAGTTTCAAGTGTGAGCATTCAGGTAAACAGTGGAGGACCTGGGGGTGCTGTAGGTTGTGGCCAATTCCATTTTGGATAGCTCGAGTTTGAGGTGGCTGCACGGAGGGATACTTGTGGAAGGTGATGCAGATGCAGACCACCAAGGGAGGCCCAGCCTGGGCAACCTGGCAGTGGGCTAATGGAGTGAATGATGAAATGAGATCACTTGGGGAGATGAGGAGTAATGGGGAGTTCTGGACCCCCATGCTAAAGGGACTGAAAAGCCAGAACCTACACCTGGCTAAGGAAGAGGATGGCAGGAGGTCCAATAAGACCAATGAGCAACTGGAGAGGTGGGACTCATGGGAGGAAGCCCTGCCCTTCTACTTTTGTGTCTGAAATGTTATTAGTGTTCACTCCCTTGAGTTAGCAAGCTAATAGCCTAGTTCTTAATTATCATCATTAAAATCAGTCTGGCATTTCATTTAAGAGGACACTTTCACACAGTAATCATACTTGAACCTCGCCACAACACTGAAATAGGTGTTGTCAACTCTACTTTCAGAGACAACTTTGCTTAAGGCCCCAGAGCCCTGCAAGAAAGGCTGAGCAAGCTGGGGCATAGATCCAGGGCTCATATTAGGCAGAACTCCTCACATGCACTGGACTCCTTTTTAGAGAGACAAATGTCCTAGACAGTGTCAACACACTGAATCCTCACAGTTGCATCATATTTGGCAAGTAGTTTATCAGATCCAGTTCTCCTTATCTACATAAGGAGAAAGAATATGCCATGAGGGAGAGTGAGCGTGACTTGACACCTCTGCATACAATAAATTAAGAAGGAAGCCTATAAGTTCCTCTGACCACTCAATCTGTCTAGGTACAGCCTGGAACTTGAGACCAGAAAGCTGGGCCCCCGAACCTGTTCCTTCTCCTGGTTTCTGGGGCACAGCTACTGGCTTGCTCTCCTTAAAACTCCCCTCTGGAGAAACACCTGCATAGAGAAGACATGAAACCATTCTAATGCAATCCCTCAAATAGTCAGGGAGCTTCTGCTTTGTGATTAGAGACTAAATGTACAAGATTAAACCAGATAAGCACAGCCTCTACCTTTACAGGCCACTTGCCACCCTGAAAAAATCCAAGGCAATATGGGAGCACACAGCTGCCTAACAAGTGGGTGGGGCCTTTCTGAGACCTCAGTGCTGGATGGAAATTGCCCAGACCTAGGGGAGGAGGATGATGGAAACAGGATGTTTTCAAGGTATTCACTGGCTCAGCCTTTCCAGCTCTAGGTTCTGTGCATCTCTGTGCTGCAGATGCACAGGCCATGGTTCCCCATCCTCTTGGAGCTCAGTCTACTGGAGATGAGGAAGCAGGTCTCTAAATCAGTAAGCACAGCCCACGGGAAAATTCCATGATAGCTATGCCCAGGGGGTCAATGGGAATGTAGATGCTAGCATCTGACCCTGGGGATGGGGGACAGAAGACATCAGGGAAATCTTTCCGGAAGGAATACCCGCCCAGTCCTGAAGGCAGGGTGTCAGCAAGACAAGAGGAGGTCAGGAGGCGGCATCCGGGGCAGAAGCAGAAGCGACAGATATGGGGAAGGTGGTGGGAGAACAAGGCTACTTGTCCTGGCTAAAGCAAGTGGCAAGGAGGCGGCTGATGGCCTTTGAGCTTGTACAGTGGACTAAACACAGCAGAGAGATGGATCCATCCAGTAAGGCTGAGGCCTCGTCCATGGTAGATGGTGACAAAAGGAGCACAATGGAAATAATTTTAAAGTTTCTATAATCAAATGGGGTCAGGCAGCTCTGCACTTCCTTTGGTAGAACACGCATTTAGAAGGAAAAATGAAAAGTCACTAAAGCCCAGAGCTGGAAAGCAGCCACCATGAGGTGCTCTGGAAAAAGAACCCCCTGGTGGATGCAAATCTTTTGAGTGAGTCACGTTCAGAAAGCTTGTATTTTCTGGGCCAAGAGCAAATCAGAAGAGAGAGTTAAACAGACACGCAGTTCCTTTTCCCTAGGCTGTGAAAGGTCAGAGGGCACCAGCCAGGCCTTCGGGTATCTGCATGATGGACCCATGGGGCAGGCACCAACGGTCCCCTTGGCCACTTCCCGTATTCTGTCCTACTACAGTCAGGCCCCTCACCTGATACTGGCTCCAGTCAATGTTTAGAGAGCAAGTCAGGAAGTCGGGGATGCTCAGTGGGGCATCAACGTAGTCCTGGAGACAGAAAAGACACCTGTGAGATGCGGGCTGGCCATCAGGAGAAGCCATGGTGACAGGGTAGGTTGCGGTCCTGAAGCTGTGGTTACCATAGGCAGGCACGATGTCCCTCCACAGAGCGTGCCTTCTCCAGGCCAGATGCCTCTGCTACCCTGGGAGTGAGAGCTTAAAAATGAAAGGGACCAGATACTGCTGCCAAGTGGAGCTTTTCAGTTGGCTGTTCGACTGTTTACTGCTGAGACGGATGTGAGTGACCTGTATGCAGCCTCCGGCAGGCCCCTACGGCCTGCTCCCACTGGCTGGGGAAGGAACGCACTGCTTGTCCCCCTTGTGACAAAAATGGCGGAGCAAAGGGGAAGGACTTTTCCTATCTTGTCCCTGGAAACTCCTTTAAAGAAAGGGAGAAATTAAAGGGGGAAAGTAAACTATATATGATGAGAATAAACACGTATATAGAAGAAGAGGGAGAAAAAATAATGAGACTCATTCAGGAAAGAAAACAGAAAGAAAAAGGGTAGTTGTTTTCTCCAAAAAGATTGCTAGCTGTTCTCCATGGTCTCCCTTTACAAAGAAACATTAAGACCCAAGTTGACGAATGTTATTGTTCATACCTGCTTCCAGTTAAAAATGAGCCCTTCAGCCATGTAATCCCGATCCTTATATTCCTTGAAAAATTCACAGCCTAGAAAAGAAGGGTAGAGTTATGACACCACTCTTTCTAGCCCAGTCTCCTGAGATGCCCGAGTGCTGTAGGGCCAAGACGGCCATCAGCTAACATGCTTCTCCACACTGGTAGGCCCCAGATGAAGCCACAGCTAACATGATGTGTGTGTATAGGGAGAGGGAGGCAGGGAGGGAATAAAATGGACAGGTGAGAGACAGGGAATAGGCCTCCTGAGCTCCTCTAGTTTCTAGTTACATGCCTTCCTGGGGGTGTATGACCTGCCTGCACACCTCTCTGCCTCTCTCCCCATCTGTGCTCACTGGTTACTGGTCACTTCTCCACTTCAGGTCCCTTTGTCCTAGGTGCCCCTGAAGTGTCAACAGTCAGCAAACAAAATGCATGGCTTACAATCTGAGACCTGTCACAACTATCTCAGCAATTTATGTAGTTACATAAGATCATTCCCCTCCGCTCTAATACCAACCCTGCAGGCTTTCAGTGAGGACTGAACACTGTAACATACTGGAAAGGATCACAGACAGTGCCTGAAATGGACAGGTGCTTGAGATACATGTCCATCTCCAACAAATCTGGCCAAGAGGTACTTTGCTGGAATAATTATAAGAAACTCCACTAGGGTAAACCCTCAGGAATACAGAGAGGAACAGCAAAGGGAAAAGTCTCACACAACATTCCCAGCCTCAAATCTCAGCTTTTTGCTTAGCTCTTTGGGAACAAGTTGTTTAAATTCTCTAAGCTTTGATTTTCTCATCTGTAACATAGTTAAGGATAAAATGAAATAACACATATAAAACACTCAGCACAGCACTGGTACAAGTGGCATTCAAATGGCAGCATATTGTTATCATCATGCAGGTGCTGCAACTAAAGCACACAGTGCCAGTCCTGCAGCTTAGTCAACTGCTTGGTTCAAAAAGAATGAGGCTTGTTCTCCCAATAGAGCACAGTGAGCACTGGGCTGCTGGAGCTTCAAGCCCCAAGGATGGCAAAAAGGCACTCGTGAGAGTAGCTCTTTGCAATTATTCTCAGTTCCTTAACCACGGCCAACACAAACTTTGGAGGGCACATGGCTTTGGCCACAGGTCCCACTTTGGTTGAGATCCCCAAAGGCAAAACAGTTGTCCAAATTCTTTGGAAGTGGCCACAAGCCAAAAAAATTCACATGGAACTCTCCAGCTACTACTCTTGGGCCAAGTTCCTGTCTGAGGTCGAGGGAAGAAAGAAAAGTTTCCTTTGGAGATGAAGGTCTGGAGACACAGGTCATATGTTCTGTAGACTTGGCTTTCATCCCATACACGTTTGCACTCTAATGCCCCAAACCTCCCTTCTGCCTCAGAAATCAGGGAACAATCCTTCAGCCTATTCTTGGGTACCTCCCTGGGAGAAAGAAGAAACATAAATATCAGATAAAGGTCCTGAGCTATGAGCCCAGGTTTAGAAGACATCAACTATCTCTCAGAGCTCCTGTGAAGTGCTGTTTTCTCAAACTCAAGCTGCTCAAATCAACACCACAAGCTCCAGGATGAGCTCTGACCAGCCTATGATGCAGAAGCAATTTTTTTGTGAGAAACAAATAGAATTAAAATAGACTTGGTGCCCAAGGCAATTTCTAACATTCATTATCTGAACAGGTTTCTGGAAACTACTGAGAGGCACGAGAAATGGAACTAAGTGGGAGAACAGCCACACTCAAAAGAGGAAACAAATCAGACTAATGCTGGGAGTTTTGGGTCCCATCTATTTTGGTGCCCTGAAGGATGTGCTCCCAGAACACTTCTCACTTTCAAGGGCCAGTCTAAGACCAAGCTGGTTTGAAAGAACGAGAACTGATACCATCATAGTTCCTGTCTGGGCTTCAAAGTCATTAGAGGGCTTAAATGAGGCCCCTGAAACCTCGGCAAATTCCATTTCAGTGACTTGGCTTGGATAATGGTCATTTTGTTTCTCCCTCCCCACCCTCTTTTTTTAAATCCTCCATCAAGGACATGCTTATTGATTTTATTTATTTATTTTTTAAAGATTTTATTTTATTTTTAGACAGAGGGGAAGGGAGGGAGGAAGAGAGGGAGAGAAACATCAATGTGTGGTTGCCTTTTGCGCGCCCCCTACTGGGGACCTGGCCCACAACCCAGGTACGTGCCCTGACTGGGGAATCGAACCAGCGACACTTTGGTTCGCAGGCCAGCGCTCAATCCTTTGAGCTGCACCGTCCAGGGCAATGCTTATTGATTTTAGAGGGAGGGAAAGAGACAGAAATATCTATGTGTGAGAGAAACATTGATCAGTTGCCTCGCCCACACCCCAACCATGGACCAAACCCACAACCCAGGCATGTGGTCTGACTGGGAATTGAACCCACAACCTTTTGGTTTACAGGATGACACTCCAACCAGCTGAGCCACATTAGCAAGGGCTCTTTTCCTTTTTATGAATATAAGCATGTGAAGAAATTCAAGAACATAAGTATAGAAAGTAAAAAGTGCTTCTCCTGTCCCCTTACCTGTGTGTGCAATAGCCATCTCCCCTACCCTTGGCTTTCTTTTTATTGATCCCTCCCATCCTCCCTTCAATATAAAAACTATCAGATGTAATATATAAACATTCTGGGAAGAACAGGAAAAAATTCATAGAGCATATCATCTTATAATTTTAGCATATTTCCTTCTTAACCTTTAGTGTAAGCACTTTTCCCCTTACACAGTTGGAATTATAGCCTTGGCTGCTGTTGTTCAGTGGACTGAGCATCGGCTTATGAACTGAAAGGTCGCTGGTTCGATTCCTGGTCAGGGCACATGCCTGGGTTGCAGGCCAGGACCCCAGCTCAGGGCATGCAAGAGGCAACCAGTTGATGTTTCTCTCCTTTTCTCCCTCCCTCCACCTCTCTAAAAATAAATAAATAAAATATTTTTTTAAAAAAAGAATGAAATTGTATTACAGTCATCCCTTCTGATTTGTGGCAGATATGTTCCAGGACCTACAATGGAAGCCTAAAACCACAGATAGTAACTAAACCCTATATAAATTGTTTTTGTCTATACATACATATACTTTACAGCTTCTCATTAACATATCTACATTGCCAGTGTCACTACTCCTATGCTTTAGGGCCATAATTAGGTAAAATAAGGGTTACTTGAACACAAGCACTGTGATACCATGACAGTTAATCTGATAGCCAAGATGGCTTCTAAGTGGCTAATGATTGGGTGTAGCATAACCAGCAAGGATACACCGAACAGAGATGATTCACATCCTGCGCAGAACAGAGCACGACCGTGTGAGATTTCATCATGCTACTCGGGATGGCACACAATCTAAAACTCAGGAAGTGTTTATTTCTGGATTTTTTTCCATTTCATATATTCAGACAGTGGTTAACCATGAATAACCAAAACTGTGGAAAATGAAACTGCAAATAAGGGAGGACTACTTTATATAACTTTGTATCCTGCTTAGCATCTTAAGCAGTTCTCCGTGTCAAAAAGTTAAAGCATTTTTCTATGACTATGTAATATTTCATTCTACTATTAGTGGTTGTATCATCATTTACGTAATCATTATTCTGATTAATAACAACATTTCCCACATTTTGCTAGTATATACAGGCACTGTGAAGAACATCTTTACCCCCAAGTTAACTGGATTACAGCCTAATGAATAACTGAGTCAAAGAGTGTTAACATTTTGGGAATCATAACAAATTAACAAACTATAGCAGAGAGAGGATATTGTACTATTGTTCTGGAGCAGCGGTTTTCAAACTTCTAGCAAAACTATTTTTTGTAATTAAGTACAACTTAGAACCTAAATGTAAACAAAGAAAGCGATGCTTGGGTTCCTCAGGCAACATAGACCTTTCCTTCTCCACAGAGTACTTTCATCTGTGAAGTATCCTCAATGCATCTCCCAGGAGTCGAGAGCCTGATCTGAAAACCAGATCTACCTGACAGTTCCAGTGTAGGATACCCTGGTAGGGACACTGCTGTCACAATGCAGCTCTGATGCTGTCAAGCTCATGGCATCATCATTACGTCTGCATCTGTCCAAAGTGGTTTTTAGAGAAGAAGAGCTTCACTAAGCTTTTTCTACCATGTATGCGTCGTTTGGCCTGGTGTTTACAAAGCACCTGTTAAGGGATGGGTCTGGCACTTTACTGTGAAATAGGCACCACTGTCTTCATTTTATGGAGGATGAAACCGATGCTCAGAAGGGTTTTAAGGGACTTGTTCAAGGATGCACAGTGCTACGGCTGGGACTCAAGCCCAGCTCTACAAGGCACCAAATGCTAAGCTGGCAGAGAAGAGTGAAGAGACTCTGGTGGAAGCCACTGTACGAGTACCAGGCTATCTGGGGTCACCAGCTTACAATGATGAGGACACGCTCCCTCCACCAGGCACTAGATGAACTTGAAGTTCTAAAGAGAAGGCCTTTTGGCTATACAGCAAACTGTTGTCACTGGCCTGCCCTCGCTATAAGCTATGTGCCTACAAGATGAGGAGACAAGGTCCAGCACAGGACTGAAGGTAGATGCTGGTGCTGAGAAGCAGGAGGGATGTTTTAAGGAAGAAGAGCACACTTCCTGCTGTTTATTGAAAAAGTCTTACATTGCTGTTGGGGCTCCTTGGCCTCTCTTACTGAACAAGAAGGTATTGCCAGAAAGCTTAAATGTTATCAACTGGACGAACACAGCTTTAGTATCCAGTGCAGAGAATACCGCCCTGGCTACAGGCTGCGTACATGTCTATACATCAGAGACAAATGCAACTAGCTCTGTGCACACCAAAGTACTTTGCAATGTGGAGAGGCCATCATCAACTGTGTACAAATGTGGGGCAGAGCACTTATATTCTTCTACCACCAGGACAGCCCTGCCTGGGGAAATTTCAGACATGCAAAGGTTCACATCTGCTCGGGCCAGACTACCATGATTAGCTGCTGACCCAGAGTACTAATAATGTCACTTCATACTTTACCTGCACAGAGTCCTTTGATAACTGTGATCTTATCTTCACAACAGAACCCTGAGCTAAGCCTTTCTCAGTTCCAAATGACACATGTGACAACTTGAGGCGGAGAGAGATGAAGTAACTCGCTCAAGGTCGTGGTAGAGAGCACCTGATCCAGGACTCAACCCTTGGACCCCTCCGAGTGGAAAGTCCCTTTCAGGACAGTGCCCTGCCCTGAGTGTGAACACCTCTAACTGGGAGCCACAGTGTGCTATGCTGACTGACACAAGATTCTCCCAGAAAGCCCTGGGACACTTATATACCTAAGTACAAAAGGCCTACTGATGGCCTCTGAGGGCTCCCAGTCCTTGGAACCTGTCACTTGACTAGATCCTGAAAAGAGCTCCCTACCTGGATACGGGATGGAGAGGAGGGTGAAGTCGGCATAGCGCTGGGCTTTGTCCACCTTCTCGGAGGAGGTTACACTACAAGACAGGACACAATGTGTTATGACATCACAACACATACACACCATTCCCCAATGAGTATTATAACAAGTTAAATGAACCTCTTGCTAAAGAAACTATTCTTCAGAGTTACAAATGATGCCCTTCAGCGGTGCTTACTTTGAATAATTAAGAAATGTAACTGCTCCCTATGCTAACTTACTAAGCCAGAGAGGTTACTCTCCCTCTGACACTGCAGCAACCACAACCAGAACCTAAAGTTGCAGAACAACCTTCCACCTAAGTCCCACAAGCAAAGGCAGCACAGCCACTCTGACCTGGAGTGTGGAGTAAGATGCGAGCCAAATAACTCTGGGGGACTCTCGCCTCACTACCCTCTGAGGACACTCCTAAACAGGGAACAAGCAGCATCTGAAAGGTAAAGACTTAGGACTGTTCCGACAGATGAAGGAGGAAGGGATAAGGGACTACTTAGGTATCTGCACAGAGCTAAACTGTAACTTAGCTCCGGTATGCCACATTTTCTAGGAAAACGTCAGTATAATTAAAAGTCGATATGATAAAAAATAAGTAAAATTTCAGAATAACTCCTACGATTTCATCACCCTGATCCAGGTTCCATTTTTTTCAACTTTTGTCTTATCACA
The DNA here is from genome assembly GCA_004026545.1 of Mormoops blainvillei. Lineage (NCBI taxonomy): Eukaryota > Metazoa > Chordata > Mammalia > Chiroptera > Mormoopidae > Mormoops > Mormoops blainvillei. Next base: position 50,649 of record PVJD01002983.1, on the reverse strand, counting down.
TGAAGATTTAGTTCATATGTGAAATAAAACACTGACCTTTTTGTTCCATTTTAAAAGAGCCTCTAATCTACCAGAAATGGTGTAGAACTTGGAGCCAAAGGCGAATCTTCATGGGAGTCTACAGGACGGAGGCAGCGGAGCACAGGTTAGGGACTCCTGGCTCCCTCAGTTTCTATCTGGATGACCTTGAGCAAGTTGCTTAACCTCTCTGTACAACTTAGCTTTAGTTTCTTTGCCTGCAAGAGGGAGTGACACTGGAACCTGTCTTACAGTGCTGTTTGAAGATACAATGAAAGGATGACAGAAAGCCCTTCGTACAAGGCCTGGCACGTGGTGAGCCCTCGGTAACTGCTATGTACTATCACCAACCTGAAAAGCCTGTGAACACATCGCCTCTGCCCATTTCATGGTGGGTGCCCTGTACTTACTTCATGCCAAACTTCACCTTCTTGTTCTCTACCATCAGGTCACAGATGTATTTGACTGACAGGTACCGAAGCAGCTTGATGTCATAGCCTCTGACCTTATCAAAAAGATGTGTGTCGGAACTTCTGAAACAAAGAGCCAGAGGGAGACGTTGCACTGCACATTCATTCAGAAAAGTTTGAGGGGTGGGGAGCATGTTCAAGGAAGTACAGATGTCACTAGCAAGAACTTGTTTCCCTTCTCCAGAAGATGGAGGATGGGGAAGACAGGAAAACTGATTCTAGAAAAGGTATAGAGAAGGTGACTTTCTAAGAGATTACCCCCAACTCTGGGATACATTTCAAAGAAGCAATTTGCAGCCCTGAACCAGGAAAAGGCTTTCTGGCCCAGCTTGACAGTAAGCCAAAAGACTGAAGATAATCTTCGAGTTCTAAAACGCAGCAACCTGGTCGCTGATAGAGTCTTTGAGTTTCCATTAGAGTTTATATCCCTCCACCTTTTATGACCATTTTTAGCCACGCTTGCTCAGAAAGTAACAGATTGAAATTCTTGATGGGAGATGGACTTTTTAAAGCTATCTTATCAACTGATCATGAAATACTACGAAGTGAATTCCTTCTACTCAGCAGGCCTATAGAGCGAGGAGAAAGATACAATTTTCCTAATCCCCCAACAGCCTTTTGATCAGTCACACAGATTAAGGCAAAAATAGAATGAGTAAACAGTCGCTATTAATTTTTTTTAATGCCCACTGCTTAGCTGATCCTCGCAGTCTCCTTGCCAAGAACAGTGTATGTTGCGGAAGACAGCCTGGCTGAGGCCGAGGTTGGTTGATCTTGGGGAAAGAGCCAAACATTCCTGAGCACAAGCCAGAGCTGCTGCTCTGGGAACTAACAGGCAGAACCCTGGGTACAGCAAGATGCCTTTCAGGGACTGAGCCATGATTTCAGGCAGCTGATTTTACTAGGGTGCTCATGTGCATTCCAGAGACACTGGATACTAGGTAAAGACTTTCCGTGTGGCACAGACCATGCAAAGGTGCTTTTCCAAGATATCCTATCATGTTTTCTAAAAACATTTTCAAAGAAGGTACAAGGAGTATGAACTAGTCCATTTCCTGCCGTTAAAGGGGCCAAAAATATGTTTCTATCAAGCACTCTTACGACACCAATCACACAGCTGTGGAGCTTCTTATCTCTACATTTCTCACATGGGTACTAAAGCCCTTGCCCTGTGCCTCAGCATCAGGTGTGCTACGTGACAGCCAGAAGACAGGTCAGCCATCACCACCCCGGCCACACCCTGGAAACTGTAGGGCTTAAAGACAGACACAAATGTCTGGGCCTTGTCTCTGACTATGGTACCAGGAACCCAGGGCTGGGACATTACTTCTGGGATCCCAATGTGCAGCAGGGGGAAGAAAGGCTGCTCAAGTATTCAATAAAGCCAGCTTTGGTGTGAAGCTATGGGATGCACTTCGACGACTCTGTTTCATAGACTTGGCAGTGGAAAGAATGGTATGAATCCACTCACCTGGACCAGGAATGAATCAACACTGTCAATAAGACAATGGCCACCACTGGTCAGACACCCTGATCCCAACACAAGCCCAGACCCCATAACAACCTGGCACTGACCGAAGAGCACAATCCTCCTCTGTGACGTCCTCTGCATCGGCCCAGGCATCATCTGCACCCCCTGCCAGAGAAACCTGTCTGTCAGCATGGAGGTGGTGGTATGGGGTTCCACCCAGGGGCTTCCCAACCAGCCTCCTTCCCCAGCCGGTAGCTCTTGTGTTTCACCACAGATGCCCCACATGCTGGTGGCCTTCCATCCCAAACATCTCAAGTGATAAAAGAAGGCCCCTGGTCTCTCCGCAGCTTGCTCGCATCCTCCACCTATGCCACTGTGGCTGGGGGTGGCTGTTCTCTATGGCTGGGCTGTTTTTCTTAGTTGCAGAGAACATGGCCTAACACTCACCTGAGAAAATATAGTTGTAGCCAGTGCGTCCATACAGCTCCCCCCAGCCAGCCAGTGTGGCTGATCTGCAAATATGCTGGGAGACAAATAGAATTTTCAGAATCAGATGGTTTTCTAGGGTTTTTTGTTTTTGTTCTTCCTAGCTTTATTGAGATATAACTGACATATGACACTGTGTAACTTTACAGTGTACCAAATACTGATCTGATACACATATATTACAAAATCATTACCACCATAGTGTTAGCTAACACCTCTATCATGTCACATAATTAGCACTTCTTTTTTGTGGTAAAAACATTTAAGATCATCTCTGTAGTTGTTTTTTTTTTTTCATTTCTATCGCTTATTTTTTTAAAAAGATTTTATTATTTTTAGAGAGAAGGGAAGGGAGAGAAACATCAATGTGTGGTTGCCTTTTGTGCGCCCCCTGCTGGAGACCAGGTCTGCAACCCAGGCATGTGCCCTACCTGGGGCTCAAACTGGCGACCCTTTGCTTCACAGGCTGGCACTCAATCCACTCAGCCACACCAGCCAGGGACTCTCTGTGATTTTCAAGTATTACATTATTAACTATAATCACCATGCTACACATTACATCCATACAAAACTTCTTTGTATGTTGTAACTACAGGTTGCAACAGTGAGTTGGTTTTGTGAAGTATGCTGTTAAAGGAACACCTGTACTCCTCTGATTCTTCCAGGCCAGCAAAATGGGTCCAGGAGCACTCACTGAGGTTGTAGCAGCATCAAGGCCACAGCAGTCAATCTGAAGTATGCCTAATATTTAATCCACAGCCTCTGTCAAGGGGGTATCTCCACAAATGAATAGCACCAGAGTGTTACTAACTATAATGGATAGATTTAGTGGTTGTCACATGTGTACTTGAATAAAATTTGGTGGTTACTGCACATGTATGTGTGCTGGGCATGGTACTGAAACATTCATACCATCTTTTCACTGAATTTTCACAATGAGCCCATGAGGTAGATGTGGCAAGTGGCACACACTGTTGCTACTTCACAGATGAAGACAGGCACGGGGAGGTGAAGTAATGCATAGTCATATACAGTGAGGAGGTAAGCTGAGGCTTGATCTAGACCCACCTACCTCCAAGCCTGTGTGCTTATGGTTACTTGGAACTGTTTAGCGCTGGGTGAGCAAACTTTGAGGCAGTAGGGCCAATTACGGGTGAAATGTTTGGGGGCTTTTTCTTTTTTTTTAAAGAAATCGTATCTTCTCTTTCCTCTGTATCAAGCAAATGTAGTAGCTGATGATGTGCTTATATATTTTTACACTTTTCCTCAACACTGAAGAAGCATTTTGAGAGTTAGAATTCTAGAAACTAGGCAACTGGTATGAATTGCAATATATCTAATTTTAAGGCTTCACCTTTAATTAAATTGTGATGAGGTCCAGTAGGGTTGGGGAATGAGAGGAGATATCTGGTGATGGGGAAGCAAACTAGCCCAGACTTTAGCTAAAGGCTGAGCGTGGCAGGGAGATTACTCTAGAGAGGGGGGAAACTACAAAGTGGCAGAGAGGGGCTGAAACCATTTCTGAATGGGTCACACAGCCCGGCAACGTAAAGTGGGTCCCTGGAAAACCACAAAATACTGCCTTCTCCTTCTCTACTTCTCAGATAATGGAAAGAAACAGTTCTGCTGCTACAGGAAAGGGCTGTGAGTGGGAACTTCTAGCATTCTGAGACTGTGACAGCCTGGGGGACCAAGAAGGTAATGAAAGAGCAACCTGGATATAACCCGGGGCGGAGTAGCGTGCTTTTTCAGTGCTGGGAACAAGGACGGATTTGTAGGAAGAATGTCCTAAAAGTCTAAGGACTTGGGCTGGGATTCCTGCTAGCTGAAGCAGGGTAAACTCTGATAGGGGCTGCTTAACTTTTTCTAGGTCCAGAAGCACTCTGAAAATCTGATGAAAACAGTAAGTTTTTCCCAGACAAAAATGTATACACCCCAGGATACCTACATTTCAGGGATTTCTGGACTCTCCTGCCAAGTGCATTCATGGACTCATCTCTAGTCCTTGTTAAGGGCCCCTGCGCTAAGGTGACCAGTCAATGAGGAGGAGCAGCAGAGAGCTGTAGCAGGGAAGTGTCAATCCCCAGGCTGAGGACCCCCAAGACCCTAATGGTAAGGGGAGGGTCCTGATTCCTGAAAGCAGGACAGTGGGGTAGGGGATATTACTTGTTTCAGTTCTACTGGCATGTGTTATCATGTCCGCCCTTCCCCATCATCTAAGCCGCTCGCACTAAATCTCATTCTTCTTTGCCTTTTTTCTGTAAAATAGTCTCAGAGCAGACACACCCCTTTTTGGTGGCTGAGTACTGAGATCGTTTCTTGAATGCCTGAAGGTTCAGATACCTCTTTCTGCTCCCAGTTCTCCCACATCCCTTTGATTTATCCCTGTCTTTTAGTAACTGAGGCAGCCAGAGAACTAGTCAGAAAGGTAAGAGCAGGTGAGTTGGCCAACTCCACAAGTAGGGCACCAACCTCCGCAGGAATGTCCTGAGCTGGTGCCTGGGGGAGCTGTACCCCTGCAGAGTCTAACTCCTGAGCGCTGCTCCCTAGCCTCATGGCTCTCATTCATAACCCATCATGTCTATACTTAAATTAACTGAAATAAAATAAATGAAAATGGAAACAAACAGAAAATCTGGGGTAGCAACACTTACACCTGACAAAATAAGACTTTAAAACAAAGACTATAGCAAGAGACAAAGAAGGACCCAGCAATTCCACTTCTGGGTATTTATCTGAAGAAACCCAAACCACTAAATAGAAAGGACACATGCATCCGCATGTCCGTTACAATATTATTTACAACAGTGAGGACAGAGAAGCAACCGAAGTGGTTATCAGCAGATGAATAGATAAAGTGATGCACATATACAATTATGACTCAGCCATAAAAAAGAATGAAATCTTGCCAACTGCAACGACATGGATGAACCTAGAGGATATTGTGCTGAGTGAAGTCAGTCAGACAGAGGAAGACAAATGCCATATGATTCGCTTATATGTGGAATATAAAAACAAAATAAATGGATTAGTAGGCCAGAAACAGACTCACAGACACAAAGAACATTTTGATGATTGCCAGATGGGAGGAGGGTTGAGGGGCTGGATGAAAAAGGTAAACAGATTGAGAAGTACAAATTGGTAGTTACAGAATAGTGATGGGAGTGTAAAGTACAGCATAGAAAACTCAGTCTATAATATTATAATAATTATGTACAGTGTTAGATGAGTACTAGATTTATCAGGGTGTTCACTTCATACGTTACATAAATGTCTAATCACTGGGTACACCTGGAACTAATATAATATTGTATGTCAGCTATAACTGAAAAATAAAAAATTGTTTAAAAAAAACACAAAACCCAAAAGGTTCTCTCTCTTAAAATAAAGAAAGAAAGAAAGAAAGAAAAGAAAAGAAAGAAAAAAAGAAAAGAAAAGAAATGAAAAAAAAAAGGAAAGAAAAGAAAAGATGTTCTGGCGCAGAATGAGTGCCGGCTTGCTAACAGAAAGATAAACGGTTCAATTCCCAGTATGGGCACATGGCTGGGCTGCAGGCCAGGTCGCCAGTTGGGGGCATGTGAGGGGCAACCAGTCGATGTACCTCTCACACATCGATGCTTCTCTCCCTCTCTTTCTTCCTCTCTTTCCCTCGCTCTAAAAAATAAATAAAATCTTTAAAATCACATACACGCATATATATAAGAAGTATAAACTTACAATTACAAAATAAGTCATGGGATGTAATATGCAGTGTGATGAGTGGAGTTAATAATATTGTACTGCATATTTGAAAATGGTTAAGAGTATAGATCTTAAAAGTTTTCATTACAAGAAAAAAATTACAACTGTGTGGTGAAGGATGTTAACTCGACTTACTGTGGTGATTATTTTGCAATATACACAAATACTGAGTCACTATGTTGAACACCTGAAACTAATAAAATGTTGTGGTGTCAATTATTCCTCAATTAAAAATAACAAAATAAGCCCTGGCTGGTGTAGCTCAGTGGATTATGCATCAGCCTGTGAACCAAAGGGTTGCCGGTTCGATTCCCAAGTCAGGGCATGTGCCTGGGTTGTGGACCAGGTTCCCAGTAAAGGGCGTGCGAGAGGGAACCACACATTGATGTTTCTCTCCTTCTCTTTCTCCCTCCCTTCCCCCTGTCTTAAAAAATAATAATAATTAAAAAAAAAAATTTAAATCAAACATTTATTTCCACAGTGGCACTAGCCACACTGAACTGAGTTTTGAAGTAGGAAGCGAGCAATGAACATACTCCCCTCCCCAGCTTGGCAGAGGTCAGAGCCCCTGAAGTAATGTTGGTAATCAACAGTGCCATCATCGTGTTAGTAACCGAGTGCCTGCCGAGTGCCACACATCTGAGGACAACATCCCTATTTCACAACAGAAGACATTCTTGTGCCTTTCCCAATCTCCCTCTCAATTGCTTGTTGTCTGCCTTCCCCACTCATTGAGCTCCACGAGGACAAGGACTGTCTTCTTCATCTCTGTCCCCCTGGAAGCTAGCACAGGGCCACAACTGCTTTATCCAAGAGCAACATCTTCCTGTTCAACTTGTACATAAAAGCTGGGCAAGCACTTTGCCAGGTGCTGGGAGGACAGCAGTAAGACAAGGCCTCTGCCCTCAAAGACATTACAGCAGAGAAGAAATGACAAGACTTTCAAACACACAATTGACAGACATTCAGACACACAATCAGACTAAAGCACATATAAGTAGGTATTAAGTGAACACCAACAGAGTCAGGGGAAGCTAATGGGTATGAAATGGTTATCACACCGCCTGGACAAGAAGGTGCAAAAGATGAGAGCAGGATTAACAGAAAAGCCCTCATAAAGATTAAAGAATGCCAAAGCCTCTCAGAATAATCCCTCCAACTCATCACCTTCCCTTTGAAATCAGTTGGTTTAGGGCTCTTTGTTCACAGGTCTGCTTAGTCTGTAAGTGCTAACAATCTGTCATTCAGTAATCCCACTAGACTAAGCTGTTCAGTGTGGCATTTCCCAAATGCATTCAGGAAAGTTCCTTACTCATGGCCTACAGACAAATGAATAAGAAATACCAGACCTGCCCTGGCTGCTGTGACTCAGAGGATTGAGCAACGGCCTGCAAACCACAGGGCCCCTGGTTCAATCCCCAGTCAGGGCACATGCCTGGGTTGCGGGCCAGGTCCTCAGCAGTGGGTGTGTGAGAGGCAACCACACATTGATGTTTCTCTCCCTCTCTTTCTCCCTTCCCCTCTGTCTAAAAATAAAAAATAAATAAAATCTTAAAAAAAAAAAAGTTAAAAAAAAAAATACCAGACCTAACAAAGCTACACAGGTCTCTCTGCTACAGGACTTCTCAGAGCCTTTACTGTGTCAATGTACGCATATCAATGTACCTTATGTATGTGGCGCTTCAGGGTTGGGTCAAACTTAGTATGCAGTATTCCTCATTCTTGTTGAACAGGGAATGGTTTTCACAAGTATGTCTTTAAACTACTGTTCTATGAGAGTGGTCCCCAACGTTTTTGGCACTAGAGACCAGTTTTGTGGAAGACAATTTTTTCACGGACTGGGATGGGGCTGGAAGATGGCTTTATAACCTGCCACCAGATACAGCTTAATTGTCACTTGCCAATGGCTGATAGGGTTTTGATATGAGTCTGTAAGCAACTGATTTATTATGGTCTCTGTTTGCAGCCGCTCCCCAGCGCTAGCAGCACCACCTCAGCTCCACCTCAGATCATCAAGCTTTAGATTCTCATAAGGAGCAGCACAACCTGGAGCCCTCGCTTGCACAGTTCACAGTAGGGTTTGCGCTCCTATGAGAATCTGATGCCACCAGCGTGGCTGCAAATATAGATGACGTTTTGCTTGCTTGCCTGCCACTCACTTCCGACTGTGTGTACCAGTTCCTAATAGGCCATGGACCCAGTACCCCTGTTCTATGGAACACACTTTGAGAAACACTAGTTTGAGAATTTCCGTGTAATTTCTAGGGACAAGCTCTATGCCCCACAGCGCAGTGATCTTTAAAATAGAGTTCTGGTAACTTCCAGGAACATGAAAACTTTCCAAAGGGGAAAACAAATAGCTTTAAGATGATCACTTTTGGGGATTTAATTTCTATACACACTTTCCCCTAAAATTAACCTGACCAAGACAGCCCTTGGCTAAACTTCCCTTCCTACCTCCCATCTGCCCTTCTTCCATTTTATAAAAGACAGACACAAAGGGACAGAAACAAGCCTCAGATCTCTTCTCCCCACTGCCTTACCCACCCGTGCCCTGACTCTCAATCACTCATACTGGGCACCTACAACTAGAGTCTGTAAGCCACAGGGGTGTATGCTACGGCGTATGCACTCAGACACCTGCTAAATGACTAAAGAGACTCCATCCTTGTTGGCCCTCACCTCCTCTAGGCTCTTTACTTTAAGTCTACTCTTCCTGGACTAATCTTCCTCAAAACGCTTCTTTCATCCTGTATTTGCCTGCTCAAGAATCACAGTAGTTCTCCTGGCAAATGCAAACACCCCAGTCAGCATTTAGCCTCCTGCACACAACCCGTTCCATCCTCTGTTCTGATGTGTACCTTCCAGTCCAGTCAGAGGGGTATCCTGGCCTTTCTTATTCCTGCCTCCATGCCTTTTCCCACCATATATCACCTGCTTGGAACACCCTCCCACCCCTTCCTGCCAATTAGCATTCTGTTTATCTTTCAATGCTCTCAAGCTAAGTCCTGCTCACTTATTGAGGCCATTAGTCCACTAGTCTACATTGCCACCCCTCTTTGGTGAGTTCCTCTTACACCACACGGTGACTCTAAATTACAGTGTGGTAGCCTGCAGAAATTTTGGCAACATCAATTACGCCAAAGAATTATTAAAAAAAGTAGGTGAAATGAGACTATATAGGGGAGCCAAATTAACAAGTCACTAGACTATAAGCTCCATGAGGGTAAGAATTTTTGTCTATTTTATATACGGATGTAACTTAAGGCTTGAAACAGTGCCTAGAACATAGTACACATTCAGTAAATGTGTGACTGAAAGAACGAACAAACAACAATGTAGTAACTCACTTAATCTAATCTACTCCATAAACCTTTGATGTAGGCATGACTGTTATTTCCATTTTATAGAGGAGGAAACTAAGGCCTTGCACAGGCAGGAAAGAGAGCCAGGATCTGAAGCCAGGCAGTCTGGCTCCAGAACACAGGGTCAGGAAATGTGGTGTGACAAGCCCTTCCCTACCTAGGCTCATCCTTGAAGGTGGCTCTCAGAATTGGTCTGTTTCTCTGGCCTGCTTTTCACAGCACCAGGTACCCAATTAACCACCAATACTCAGCTGGCAAAGGCTATCCCACACTTTGCATTAAGCAGTTACCCCAAAAGAGGGTCTCAGGGAGTGTGAGGCTATGGCATGATCTTACCTTGCCTTTGAACAGGATCACTGGGCAGACAAACCGTCCTCTGCACCTGGCTGTCTTGCTGCGGTTAACGAGGTCTTGCAGTTTGCTCACTTGCACGGTGCTCTGAAACCTGGGACATGGACAAGAGAGGCAGGTCAGACTGGTTTCTAGGTGGGCGTGTCAGTGTATGTGTGTGTGTTTTCACAAAGACTCCAGGCTAGGTTTGCATGTACATGTGAATACTTATTTGAAATTTAGTAAGTGCTATAATTCCTAAATTCTAGATCATGGATATAAGGTTTTCGGGAAAAGAGTGCTATATCATAGGTATTAAAATTTAAGTCATCCTGATTTCAGAACCTTTAAGATGAAAAAAAAAGTAAGTTACTCTGAAGACATGGTATATAAAACACAGAAGTACGCACAGCAAACTGAGTGTTATTAGCAGATTTTTCCTCTCAGAGTAAGATAACAGGTGCTCTGGGGACCCTCTAAGAAATCGCAGGGCCATTTTTGCTGGAACAAAGGAGGTAAAAGACAAGCTACTTTTGGTATCAAGCACGCACAGTAGTTATTGCATTGGTTTGGTAAGGGTGCTTTTAGAACATGTGCCAGGTTTAGAAGTTAGCTCCAGCAAGTCACCCCTATCAAATCATATCAAACCAGTATACTTCTAAAATAAGGGTCTACTCGCATAGGTTCACCTACTGATCCTTAGCAAAAGGCTCTAAATCAGCCAGTCAGAGCTTCTGGTTGTAAAAGAAACAAACAGCAGGAAAGTTAGAGTGGAAAGCTATCCCAGCTATGCAGAGTAACCAAGCAGAAGGGCGGGAAGACTCTCATATTCCCTCCTTACAAGGGTTGGGCTTCCAGATTAAAAGAACATATCTGCACCAAACCAGCACTGCAAGAGATGCTCAAGGGACTACTTTAAGAAAATGAAGAAAAAAAAGAGAGAGAGAGGAACAAAGGGAAAAAATGACAATGAATGAGCACCTATCAATAATAACCTTAAATGTAAATGGATTAAATGCTGCAATCAAAAGACATAGGGTGGCTGAATGAATAGGAAAACAGGACCTGCATATATGTTGTCTACAAGAGACCTACCTCAAAACAAAAGATCTACACAGACTGAAAATGAAGTAATGGAAAAAATATTTTAAGGAAATGGACATGGAAAAATAAAAAGCACTGCGGTAGCAATATTTATATCAGACAAAACAAAGGTCATAAAAAGAGACAAAGGACACTTCATAATACTTAGGGAATAATCCATCAAGAAGATAAAACCTTTGCAAACATATATGCACCCAACATAGGAGCACCCAAGTATGTAAGAAAAATCTTGGAGGACTTCAAGAAAGATAGTGACAGCACCACACTCACAGAAGGAGATTTTAACACCTTATTGTCAACAATAGATGGATCTTCCAAGCAAAGAATCAACAAGGATATTGTGGCATTGAACAACACTCTAGATCAAATAGGCTTAATTAATATATACAGAACCTTTCACCCCAAAGAAACAAAATATACATTCTTTTCAAATGTACATGGAATATTTTCAAAGACAGATCACATGGTAGAACACAAAACAAGCCTCAAAAAATTCAAGAAAACTGAAATCATATCAAGCATCTTCTCGGATCATAATGGCTTGAAACTAGAAAGCAACCCCAAGGAAAAAACTCAAAAACATTCAAATTCATGGAGACTGAATAACATGCTATTAAACAATGAATGGGTTAACAATGAGATCAAGGAAGAAATCAAACAGTTTCTGGAAACATGAAAATGAATGCACAATAGCCCAAAACCTATGGGACACAACAAAGGCAGTTCTGAGAAGGAAGTTCATAGCAATACAGGCCTACCTAAAGACAGCAAAGTTTCAAATAAACCTAACCCAATATCTACAAGAACTAGAGGAAAAACAACAAAGCCCAGAGTGAGCAGAAGGATGGAAATAATCAAGATCAGGGCAGAAATAAATGACAGAGACTAAAAGAACAATTCAAAGGATCAATAAATCCAGGAGTTGGTTCTTTGAAAAGACAAACAAAATGAACAAGCCTTTAACCAGACTCATCGAGAAAAAAAGAGAGGACCCATAAATAAAATCAGAAATGAAAGAGGAGAAATTACACCAATACCACAGAAATACAAAGGATTGTGAGAAATTACTAGGAACAACTATATGCCAAATAATTTGACAACCTGGGTGAAATGGACCAATTTCTAGGAACATATAATCTTCCAAAACTGAATCAAGAAGCAGAAAGCCTGAATAGGCTGATAACTAGTGAAACTGAAGCAGTAATCAAAAAACTCCCAGCACACAAAAGCCCTGAACCGGACGCCTTCACAGGCAAATTTTACCAAACATTTAGGGAGGCGCTAACTCCTATGCTCTTCAAACTATTCCAAAAAATTCAGGAAGAGGGAAGAGTCCCAAACCCATTTTATAAGGCCAGTATTACCTTAATTCCAAAAGCAGGTAAAGACAGAACAAAGAAAGAAAACTACAAAACAATATCACTGATGAACACAGACACTAAAATCTTCACAAAATATTGGCAAACCGGATCCAGCAATACATTAAAAAGATCATACACCATGATCAAGTGGGATTCATCCCAGGGATGCAAGGATGGTATATTTGCAAATCAATAAACATAATACACCACATAAACAAAAGGAAGACAAAAACCACATGATATCAATAGATGCTGAAAAAGTATTTGATAAAGTACAGCACCCATTTATGATTAAAAAAACCCTCAGCAAAGTGGGAACAGAGGGAACGTACCTCAACACAATAAAGACCATAGAGAAGACACCTACAGCAAACGTCATACTCAACGAGCAAAAACTAAAAACTTGCCCACTAAGACCAGGAACAAAACAAGGGTGTCTGCTTTTACAACTTTTATTCAACATAGTATCGGAAGTTCTAGCCACAGCAATCAGACAAGAAATAAAAGGCATCCAAATTGGAAAGGAGGAAGTAAAACTGTCACTATTTGCAGATGACATGATAGTGTACATAGAAAACCCTACAAGACTCCACTTGACCTAACAAGTGACTCTGGCAAAATAGCGGGATACAAAGTAAATATTCAGAAATTGAAGGCATTTTTGTACACCAACAATGAAATATAAAAAAGAGAAATGAGGGAAAAAATCCCATTTACTATAGCAACAAGAAAAATAAAGTACCTAGAAATAAACTTAACCAAGGAAATAAAAGACTTACACTTGGAAAACTACAGAACACTGAAGAAAAGAAAGTAAGGAATATACAAATAAATGGAAGCATGTACCATGTTCATGGACTGGAAGAATTAACATCACCAAAATGTCCATACTACCCAAAGCAATCTATAGATTCAGTGCAATCCCAATTAAAATACCAATGACATACTTCACAGATTTAGAACAAATATTTCAAAACTTTATATGGAACCAAAAACAACCCCAAACAGCCTCAGCAATCTTGAGAAAGAACAAAGTAGGAGGAATCACAACACCTGATATCAGACTATACTACAAGACCACTGTAATCAAAACAGTCTGGTACTAGCATAAGAACAGACATAGAGATCAATGGAACAGAATAGAGAGCCCAGAAATATACCCATGTCTCTATGGGCAATTAATATTTGACAAAGGGGGCAGGAGCATAAAATGGAGTAAAAATAGCCTCTTCAACAAATGGTGTAGGGAGAACTGGAATGGTACATGTAAAAAAATAAAACTAGACCACCAGCTTACACCATACACCAGAATAAACTCAAAATGGATGACTTAATCAGAAGCCATGACACCATAAAAGTCCTAGAAGAAAACAGGTAACAAAATTTCAGATATACCACGCAGCAATATTTTCGCTGATATATCCTCTAGGGCAAGGGAAATAAAGAAAAGAATAAACAAATGGGAGTACATCAAATTTAAAAGCTTCTGCAGAGCTAAAGAAAACATCGGCAAAATGAAATGGGAACCAATCATATGGGAAAACCTATTTGCCAATGACACCTTGGACAAGGGTTTGATCTCTAAAGAACTTGTATGACTCAACACCAGAAAGCCAAACAATCCAATTAAAAAATGGGCAAAGGACCTGCTAGACATTTCTCCAAGGAGGTCATACAAAAGGCCTAGAGGCATATGAAAGGATGCTCAACATCACGAGCCATCAGAGAGATGCAAATTAAAACCACAGTGAGATACCATCTCACATCAGTCAGAATGGCCATCATAAACAAATCAACAAGTGCTGGTGAGGATGTGGAGAAAAAGGACCCTAGTGCACTGTTGGTGGGAATGTGGACTGGTGCAGCCACTGTGGAAAACAGTATGGAATTTCCTCAAAAAAACTAAAAACAGAACTGCCCTTTGACCCAGTGATTCCACTGCTGGCATTATACCCTAAGAATCCTGAAACACCAATTCAAAAGAAGCTATGCACTGCTCCGTTCATACAAGCGCTATTTATAGCAGCCAAAGTGCTGGAAACAGCTTAAGTGCCCATCAGTAAATGAGTGGGTCAAAAAAAATGTGGTACATTTACACAATGGAATACTAGGCAGCAGAAAGAAAGAATGAGCTCCTATCCGTTGCCACAGCATGGGTGGAACTGGAAACTATTATGCTAAGTGAAATAAGCCAAGTAGTGAAATAAAAATGCCATATGATCTCACCTGTAAGAGAAACTTAACGAACAAAACAAATGAACAGAACCAGAGGCATGGAAACAAGGAACAGACTGATAGCAACCAGAGAGGAGAGGAGAGGGATAAGAGGGGAAAAAAGGGGAAGGGTCTAATCAGCAAACAGGTATGAATGACCCATGAACATGGATAACAGGGTAGGGTTGACTACCCCCCGGGGTAGGAGGTGGAGCAGGACAAGAGCAATGGGGAAAATCTGGACAACTGTAATAGAATAAAAAAAAGAGAAAGAAAAGAAAAATGTCTTTTTAAAAACACTGTTGATTTCTTAGTAGCCTTCATAGATATATTCTCAAGCCAGTTACTAAAAATATTACTATCAAGTAGGGATCTAAAATTAAAGTTAAAAGGGGGGGTCTTCAAATAAAACCCTGGAATAACAGTGTGATCTTACAAAGTGAACAAGGAGGGGAGGGTAAAGGAAGAGGGCTTATACTTTCCACGGTGTATTTTTCTGAAGGTCTGATTTAAGATGTTACTTCTGTAATCCTTTTATTCTTTTTTTGAATGGCAAACTTGAAGAAGCTGGGGTGCCTCTTCAAGGTCCCTGTTCTTCGGGGTGGCACAGGCCAACCAGCCAGGCTCTAGAAAACACATGGTTCACTGAAAACCAAGTTCTGTCACCTTCTCCCCCCTCAGTTTCTCTATGACATAAAAAGGCACCTCAGTACAAAACAATGGCCTAATTAAACTCAGAGGCTATTGGAATACAAGAGAGCCCATACAATACTGTTTACAGCAGTCTTCTACCTTCTGGTGGCCCCAGGCCACTTCCACAGATCTAGTCAGCACTGTCTGCTGCAAATGACTCTCCCTTAGCTTACACTAGCATTTTCCTGTAGTTCTAAATGCCTTAAGACTACATTCGAACCTCCTGGGTTGAGTCCTTCCATTGAGCAAAACCAAGCAAAACCTTCTACAAAACCAAGGTGGAGAACATGCCAGTCTTCCCCCATGGGGGTTCTGTGTGGCCTTTTAATGTACAGGCAAGCATACTTACGCTTGTTAAGCTAGTTGATGGTTTGGTTTCCTGGTTCCCTACTCAAAGAACCAATTCAGTTTCTGTTCCCAGTTCCTGTTTTTATTTTTATTATCTGTTGGCCTCAGGATCTTCTTCTTACAGTGATAAGCACTGAACTGTGTCTGGCACATGATGCTCATATTTGAATGAGCAGGTTTGTGTATTTGTTTGTCTTGCAGGACTTAGTCCTGAAGCTATGGAATCTGATGCTATCTCTGGGTAGACAGTGTCAGAATTGAGCTGAACTGTAGGACACCCAAGTGGTGTCTTGAGAATTGGTGGTGTGGAGAAACCCCTGACTCCCCTCCCCCGGCCCCGCCACACACACAAGGGAAATGGGTGCAGAATTTTAACCACTATCCCCCAATGCTTCATCTGTACTTTTCTAATCCTGGTTCTTTGTTGCACTGTCATTGCTTATTTATTGGTCTGTATTATCCACTAGACCTAAGGATAGGGAATTTACCTATCTGGTAAGCCTTCCAAATGGATCTCTGAGGTCTGTCAGATGGAAGGATCTCATTGAAGCCTTGTTAATAAACATATGTCTTGGCCAGCCCAGGCTGATAACGCAGCTGATTAGAGTATCATCCCAGTATGCCGAGGTGGCAGGTTCTACTCCCGGTCAGGGCACATACAAGGATCAACCAATGAGTGTATAAATAAGTGGAACAAATCAATGTTTCTCTCTCTCTCTCCCCTTCACGCCTTCCTCTGTCTTTCTAAAGTTAATAAATAAAAATTTTAAAAAAATACATTTTGGCTGTTCAGAGATCCCTCTCCAGGCTTCTATTCCCAGATGATAGGCTAAACCAGGGTGGGGGGTTAAGCAGACCTAGTCACATTCTGAATCCAGTTCTACCCTATGTAATACAGTCTAATTAGTGTCATATTAACACCAAAGCCAGATATGCAAAGAAGAAAAATTTCTACTTCTTCCCACCTAAACATGCATATACTCCCTTCTCTTCAACAGGCTTAACTCACTCAGTATCACTTCAAGGCCTTGCAAGCAATGAAAAGTAAAAACCAACTCCAATAAAACTTCCAGGTTTAGGGGTGTCACAGTAGCTCTGGCCTGGAAGGTAAGACCCTACTAGACAAGGTGGGAAAGCCATGGTGATGACAGAAAAAAAGGCAGAGAGGAGGACAGAGCAGGGTGAGGAAGACCTAGGTGTTGACCCCACTCTGCTAACTACGTCAATGGGTTTCAACTTCTGTACAATGGAAGTAATACTGTCTTTTCACTGGAGGGCTGCCGGATTTCAGTGAGTAAATGTGTGAAACTCTAACACATGCCAAAAAGTAGGCACTTGACAAATGTTAGTTTCCTTCTCTTTAAGGGCTAGATTTACTCAGAGCTAAAATTATTTCCTTCTCAGAAAAGCTTCTGTGAGGCAACCAAGACTGAATTCCTTAGAGTACTGCTGTTACAGGGTGGTTTGGCATTGCCTGGGAGCTTGTTAGAAAATGCAGATGCTCAGGCCCCACTCTAGGCCCACTGAGTCAGATTCTGCCTTGTAACTAGAGCCCCAGGTGATTCACTCACGAAATCAAGTTATAAAGGCACCACTTTGACTACAGCTGAGCTTAGTATCATAATGCCATTGTAAGGTTTCACAATGCAGTCAGCACTGAAGAGGGTTGGAAGGAGGGCAAGGGCAAGGAAAAAGAGCTCTTGTTTAGAAACTGTAACTGAAGGGCTTCTAGAAGGTAAGTTGACCTAACTCTGAAAGAAGTTAGGAAGACAGAGGAACCATAAATAACAGGAGCATAGGGAAGCCCAATTCTTTAGGCTTGGAGGTCCCTGGAGTTCTCAGATTATACAACTGAGGATATGGTACAATTTCCATGATCTACATACAATTTGTTTTTCTAATACATTGATTTTGATTTTTCGCAGTGAACCCCACCACAAGTTCATGAGATGGCACACTTATAGACATCCCATTTTACACAGAAGAAAACTAAGGCTTAGTCCTTGAACTCCATACTGGTTGTTCGCCTGGAAAGCCATCTTTGACTCCTGGTAGCCCACAGCAGTAGTTCTCAGACTACAACATATGTAAAACTGATCTAGGGAGCTCTCTGAGACTGTAGATTCTGGAAATTCTGATTCAGGGGCCCTAGAATCTGTGATTTTAATGAGTATTCAGGGGATACTAGGAAATAAAACTACTAAACACCCACAGGTCCACAGTCTTTGGCCAGATGATTAAGATCCTATACAACCTGGTCCCAAAGGATATTTTAGGTACACTCCTATTCATCCTTCCAATTCCAGCTAAAAAGCATCTCTACCATGGAGTCTTCCAAAACACATGCACAGCAGACTGCTGATACACCCACACTAGCACTTTTCAAACCTTAATGTACATACAAGCCACTGGGGCATCTTGCCACACTGTAATTTTGATTGATTCAGTGGCTATGGAGCTCGAGATTCAGAGTCTCTAGCCAGTTCCTAGGTGCACTGATGGGCACGCTATGGGAATGGATGGCCTGCTACACGCTGCAGCATCCTAACACTGCATTTGTGGGGCCAGGCTTTCACAGATATTGTTGAAAATAGCTCCTAGAATTCCCTTAAAATCAGCAGTAAGCAGAGAAACCGGGGAAACAAACTTTGAGATCAACATAAAGCACTTCCTAGAGTCTCAATGCTGTGATTATTTTTTGGTGTCAAACATCTGCTGCCATTTACTGACCACCTAAAGGCTGCAGCGTGTGCCAGGTGCTTTATGTCTGCTCAGCCCTAAATAAATGGTAGCTCTTATTTCTAATTCTTACAATAAACATGCCAGGCTTGTAATAGCCACGTTCATCATCAGGGATTGCACTGGCCACTTTTCTAAAGAGGTACACTTACCAATGAGAAAAGTAACAAGGAAGTTAAATAATTTGCCCAAGCTAGATACACAACCAGCAAGTAAGGCAGCCAGCATGTAAACTCAAGCAACCAGACTCCAGACCACAATCAGGCTCTTAAGCATGTGACATAGGACATCTCCCACCCACAAATTCTATTTTTTTTTACCACCCGCATTCTCTTTAAAAAAAAAAAAAAAAGAAAGGACCCTGAGGTTCAGAGAGGTCACGTGTGAAGTCAACAGTCTTAGGACAATGAGGTGCTACAGGGTGGGAGTGAAATAGAAATCCAGGGCTATGACTCCCAACTCCCATCCTACATCATACTGCCTTGCCAATCTTACATATCAAGCCCTGAAGTAAATAAAGGATGCGGATAAGGTTTAGCACCCTGCCCAGCTGCAGACTTTCTGACTCTGAGGATGCGCTGTTAAGACCTCCAGACGGGCACACTCTGGTCAAATAATGCTCACGTGTCTTTCTCCTTCTCAGAACTTTCATACTCCAGGAACACGATGTGCTGGGGGTAGTGGCCGCAGATGTCCCCATTCACATTTTGGATCACGCTGTAACAGTAGTCTCGGCCAAACAGCTCCAGACATCTCTTCTCAATGCGCTCAACCTGCACAGAGGACGAGACCTGGGCATAAAGAAGATTCTGGGGCTCTTAGTGTGAGAATTAGGGAGTTCATGACCTGGAGAGGTCACTAGGAATGACATGTGCCTCTGTGATTATTATTCAATGCCAGGAAAATATCTACTGCTGGGTCACAGGCCCTAAATGTGTAGTTCATTAACCAATATGTGGTATAGCTTGGGAGAGTCTTGAACCCCTTAATGTTGCAGTGAAATTGTCTTGATAAGCATTTCAAGGAGATGATTACAGCTTTCATTAGACTCTCAAATGAGCCCACAATCCATAAAATATTAAGAACTCTTGCTCTACTTTAACTAGACTAATCCCTTATGTTCTTTGGTTCCAGATTCTTCCCCATTCTACAGCCACAGACCAGTACTTAGAAGCTCTAGATAAGGAATAGTTCCCCTTAAAATCGCTCATTTTATTCACAGTGCTGGGAAAGGCCCACTAAAATATGCATAAGGCCTGTAATATCATGCTATGTCTGCAAGAACTCGGGAGGCTCAGAGAGGCTTTAAGGCTGGTGCAATGAAAGTCAAGGGATTACTTATAGCAACCATAATCTTCAAGGGTGTGTAAGATGAGAAAAGGGCCCAGTAAAACCTCTAACCCTCTTCAGCCTGGGAAAAGAGCAATGAGGAGGAAAAAATTCACAGCAATTGAACCTTGGAATCCTCCCACCTTAAGGAGCATGTGTTTCATTAGGAAGCCTGTTTAAAAATCGCAAATTCCAGGTTCTCACCCTCAGAAATTATGACTTAGTAGGATAGTAGGACCAACAAATCTTAATTTAACAAGCACTTCAGACAATGTGGAAACAGGTGTTCCTCAGACTAAGTTCTAAAAATACTTGGTGGTTGGGAGAGTGTAAAAGTCCCATCATGACTAAAGTCTTTCCTGAGTTACTCTAGAGACTAGAAGATGCCAACTGAGGTATGTTCAGCACAGATAACTTCTGGGGCCAAACCAGAGTTTCGTGGCCCAGGATGGAGCAGAATCCCACTGGAAAACCTGATGCTAAACTTGCTAAAACCACACTGGGAATGAGAGATGGGTTACTGCATGGTCAACAAAATTCCCATCAGACTTCCTGAGAGTGCCTAGGATGGGAATGGCTTCACCAGAATGGAAGCCTTCCAGGTCTGGCAATAAGGATATTGAAGGGAATCGCAAGGGTAGAAAAAAAGAGGAACTGAGACCTGCTTTTGATAAAGGACAAGAGGGAGTGTGCGCTGTCTTCCTGCTCTGCAGGGGAAGGAAAGGGATGGACCTAAGTTTAGTGTCATGCTGTATAGGAGACAGTATAAGGAGGCAATACAGTTCATCTCTGCTCCATTCTGCCCCACTACTCCAGCCCCTTCATTATGACCACTGAAATGGAGGAATGCTCTACGTTTTCTGTTTTGTTTTTTTTTAATCAAGGCTCTTGTTCTCTCCTTTCCTTTCCCCCATGCAGGGGAGTAACCCTCCTCAGCCCCTCCTCTCTAATCTCTGAACAAGGCCCCTAACTCTGATGCCTGACCTCCAAACCCCTTCTCTAAAACCAAAGGACGTCCTTCCTCGCCTCTGTCTGACCTCGGTTCCTCCTTTTTTGGCTTTTAAACCCAACCCTTACTCTCCGGATCCAGATGCTGGGAACTCCCCTCTCTCCTTCCTCTGACCCCTAACTTCAGCCTTTTCTCTGTAACTTTCCAAGCCAGGACCTTCTCCTGTTCGTCAGGCCTCCGAGCGCACCTTGGAGCCGCCGGTCCCGCTGCAGTCCTTGGCCCGGTACTGAGTCCGGGAGAATTCCTCCAGCAGCTCCCCGAGCCCCGGCTCCTGCGGCGGCGGGTGGCCCGAAGAAGTCGAGGACCCCGCTGAGGCGGCGGCGGCGGCCCGAGCGCCAGCCATGGCCCAGCCCCGAGTCCCTTCGGCGTCCCGCGTCCCCTTCAGTGCGCCTCTGCACAGCCCATGGTACCCAGTGGTACCGACTCCAGGCCCGGAACCTCCAGAACCGCTTCAGCCTCCGCCTTCCGCGTCCACTTCCGGCCCCGCCCCACCCTGCCGGATGTTTACCTCGGCTCTGGCCAATCGGAGCGCGGGACTGGTGTCCAGCCCCCCCCCCCCCACAACCGGCCTACCACCAAACGCGGAACGATCCAAGTTGTCTCAGGGGAGGGGACCGAACCACTCGCAGATACCTGGTGGTTCGCCCCACGGGGTTTCCCCTGGGGAAGCCGGGCTAAACCATTGGGGCTGGGGGGTGGACAGTGAGGGAAGTAGAAGGAAGGAACCACGGGAAAGAAGCAGAGTAAGAGTGAAATAAGCCATTGCAGGGAGAGGAGGAGGAAACTAAGGAAGGAATGTAGTGTTGGCAACCACAGCAATAATAGTAAGACTAAAACAACATTTCACGGGGCACTCTGCTCCTTAGAGCGTCCCTGTGATTTTCGTAGTGCTCCTATCGTCCACCTGTTGTACTGAAGAAAAACCAGCCATAACTGGCTTGAAATTTTATGATTGAAATCCCCATATTTTTTCTTTTTTTTTCTTAATGGCCTTGATAAGAACGTCCAAACGTGTAAAAAAAAAATTATAAGAGTTTATATAAGCCAACCTGGCAACAATTGCCAGAAAACAAGATCTCAAATGCGCCAGAGAATTGACAATTTTGCAGTTTCTTCTATGCATTTGAAATTACGGAGTGAATTTAAGGAAGACTGAAGGTCGGAGAAAGCAGGGCGGGGATTGGATTACAAGATAAAAATACTATATACTCTGTTGAGGGTGGTTACACTTAAAGGCGTGTTAACCTATATGCACAAAAACGATGGACAGGGCTTGCTCAAGGCAAAGATAAATCTTTGACTAAAACGGCGTATGCCCACCATGACCTTAACATTTGGCGATTTATGGCTGGAACACCCTGTGAGGCTCTTTCTGTAGAATCCCTTTTCATGCATAGTGGAATTTTGCAAACATTCACAGAAGTGGAAAAAAATAGTATAATGAACCCTCGTGTATCCATTAGTCAGTTTCAACAATAACACCTGCCATTCTTTCTGTTTAATCAATCCCCATCCAGCAGAATTATTTCAAAGCAAATCTCAATATTTCACCTGCAAATACTTCAATATTTATCTCTGATGGATTAATACTGTCAAAAAAATGCTTAAAGAAGACAATTTAAGACTTTTTAATTTTATTTTTAGAGAGAGGGGACAGAAGAGTGAAAGAGAGGGACAGAAACATCAATGCGCAAGAGATACAACCATTGGTTGCTTCATGCATGCCTAGGCATGTGCCCTGCCTGGGAATCGAACCAGCAATATTTTGGTTTACAAGCTGGTGCTCAGTCTACTGAGCCAGACCAGCCAGGGCCTAAGGAAGACAGTGTAGGTGATACACACAAACCATTGATACAAACTTTATGAATTTAGGTGATACAAACAAACTTAATGAAGTGGGTAGTCTTTGTGCCCAAGGGTCCAGAAAACTGTAAAATGGGGTGCAAGACAGCAAGCTTTTAGTTGATAAGGAATAGGAACAAGGCAGATAAAAATAGAAAATTATTGTTACTGGACAGGGGATCTGGCTCTGAGTAGGTCTGCCCAGGGCCAGTTGGTAGTGTGTCGATTCTTGGCTTCATGTAGGAAATATTTTGTTACTGAACAGCAAGTGAGGTCCTGCTGTCCACTGCCACCCTCTAGGCAAAATTCTGGTGGCAGAGTTTTGGTGAAAAAGCAAATGAGTCTTTATTGAAAAGTTACACAATTTGGGAATAACAGCTTTCCACATGCATTGGTCACTTAAGCCTATCGACTAAGGCTGAAATCTTTTTAACTGTTGAGTTCAGCTTTAATCACTTAAGTCTATCAACTAAGGCTAAAATTCCTTAATTCCTGTGTTCCCCCATCATTCACTCTGCTATTTTTTAAATTACCTTATCTTTATAAGATTAATTTACAAACTAAAACAACATAAGATACAAAAGCTATACAATTTTGAAAGAATGGCAGGCAACTGCCTCAGAGCCTGTCCACTCTAGAACACTCAAAGAAAGATAACCCTGCCACCCTTGCCAGGCCAAGCCATTTGTAGACTGCATCCAGAATTCCTTCTCCCATTTAAAATACTGTCCTTTGGGAAACACAAGCAGCTACAGCATGATCATCCAGGCAGCCTCAAGGAAGAGCAAAAAAGCCAGTCTCTGCCTTCCTCCTGTTTAAATATTCTGGTGCATAATTCCATGTGCAATAGAGGCTTCTCAGCCAATCCTGTTCTAGGTTATTTACCATTACCTCGGCAACCTATGTTTACTGTAGTAATGTTTACCATTACCTATGGTCCCTCCTTACTCCTCCCCAGTAATCTGATCAGTTTCTCCATGTCAGTTTCATATGATGAATTCAGATGACTATGAGGCTGGGGACAGTGAAACAAGGAAGGGCTCATGAAAGGACAAAGCCGGTGCCATTTGCTATCATGGGGCCATTTGCTGAGCAGGCCAATGACATTGTTAACATGAGTGCCATTTTTCTCTTCTGAGCTTATGTTTCCAAGACTATAAAATTACTAGAAAAGCAAGAACAGAACATGACTAACCACAACTCACAGCCACAGGCAAAAGATAACATTGGAGTTATCTCAAATAAACCTAATTAGTTTAAATTTCTCTTTCTATAGGGAGAGAAAACAAATCTGAGATGTTCCAGGGACTCTCTGTAAAATCCCGAAGTTATTTAGAAGTAAAAAAAAAAAAACCCTTCACTTAGATTTTGATTTTGGGGAAGTTTGTCAAAAATATCCATTTATCGAAAGGGACAATTAGGGGGAGGTAGAAGAGGCAAAGAGGGTCAAATATATAGTCATGGAAAAGAGTTGTTGGTTAACATGTAATGGAATATACAGATGAAGTTTTATAAAACTGTACACCTGAAACATATAATTTTATTAACCAATGTCACATCAATAAGTGTAATAAAAAATTTTTAAAAGTGACCATTAAAGACTTCAAAGTCAAATATAGAAAGTTACACAGTTGTAAAAAAAAACACCAAAAAAAACCTTAGCTCTTTTAATATTGAGAAGACTTGATTTTCTTAAGAAATTAAAGACCTGATAAAGACAATGTGAAGCACAGTATATTATTTTGGTAAGACCCAAATCTGCTTTCCAGGCAGATTACTTGAAAGGTAAAGAAAACCCTTTGTTTACAATTTCTTACTAAGAGCAAACCAATAATCTAAAAAAAATTTTTTTTAACAGGGAGAAAACCAAATTCTAATTTAGAACCAGTATATTTTTGATATTAAAACTCATTTTTAAGAACTTAAATTCATGTAATTACTAGCCAGCTTATCACACATAAAATTCTTCTCCTGTTTTCTTTTCCAAAAATCTACAACTTTTAAAATAAATATTTTATTGATTATGCTATTACAGTTGTCCCCTTCTTTTCCTACCCTTTAACCCACTCCATCCTGCACCCTCCCTCCCACCAACATTCTCCACACCCTTAGTTCATGTCCATGGGTCATACATATAAGTTCTTTGGCTTCTCCATTTCCTATGCTATTCTTAACCACCCCCTGTCTATTTTATACCTACCATTTATGCTTCTTATTCCCTGTACCTTTCCCGCCATTGTCCCCTCTCCCCCCCCTGCTGATAATCCTCCGTGAGATCTCCATTTCTGTGATTCTGCTCCTGATCTAGTTGTTTGCTTAGTTTGTTTTTGTTTTATTTTTTAAAGGTTCAGTTGTTGATAGTTGTGAGTTTGTTGCCATTTCACTGTTCATAGTTTTGATCTTCTTCTGTTTCTTAGATAAGCCCCTTTAACATTTCATATAATAAGGGCTTGGTGATGATGAACCCATTTAATGTTACCTTATCTGGGAAGCACATTATCTGCCCTTCCATTCTAAATGATAGCTTTGCCGGATAGAGTAATCTTGGATGTAGGCCCTTGTCTTCCATGACTTTGAATACTTCTATCCAGCCCCTTCTTGCCTGTAAGGTTTCTTTTGAGGAATCAGATGATAGTCTTATGGGAACTCCTTTGTAGGTGACTCTCTCCTTTTTCTCTTGCTGCTTTTAAGACTCTCTCCTTATCTTTCATCTTGGGTAATGTAATGATGATTTGCCTTGGTGTGTGCTTCCTTGGGTCCAAGTCCTTTGGGACTCTCTGAGCTTCCTGGACTTCCTGGAAGTCTGTTTCCTTTGCCAGATAGGGGAAGTTCTCCTTTGCTATTTTTTCAAATAAATTTTCAATGTCTTGCTCTTCCTCTTCTTCTGGCACCCCTATGATTCAGATGTTGGAATGTTTAAATTTGTCCTGGAGGTTCCTGAGTCTCTCGTTGTTTTTTTTGAATTATTGTTTCTTCATTCTGTCTGGTTAAATGTTTATTTCTTCCTTCCGATCCAAATCATTGACTTGAGTCCCCAATTTCCTTCTCTTCATTGTTGGTTCCTTGTATATTTTGCTTTATTTCACTTTGCATAGCCTTCACTTTTTCACCTATTTTGCGACCATGCTCATGCATTTCTGTGAGCATCCTGATTATCAGTGTTTTGAACTCCGCATCTGATAGGTTGGCTATCTCTTTGTGGCTTAGTTCTTTTTTTGGAGTTTTAATCTGTTCTTTCATTTGGGCCATATTTCTTTGTCTCAGCACACCTGTTACATTGTAAGGGGCAAAACCTTGTTATTCGCCAGAGCAGGGCAACTCTTGTCTCTACATTGTGGCGCTGTATGTAGGGGAGGATCAGAGAGGGAACAATGTGACTTGCTCAGCTCTTGGCTGGATTTCAGTCACTTCCGCTGCCACCCACAAGCAAATTGGGCCCTTTCGGTGATGATTCCTGGATGGGTGGGTTTGTGTACATTTTAGGACCCTGTGGGTTTCTCCAACAAACATTCCTGTGAGGCGGAGTTTTCCAGCTGCTGCAACCCCCACAGGTTTTTACAGCCAGAGCTTTTGAGGCTTACTCCCCTGCACTGGAACCCTGGGTTGCATGGCCCGTCTCGCTGCCCTGTTGTTCCTCCTGGTTTATCCACGTGCAAATGAGGGTCTACCAACTGCCGTCTCACCTGCCCAGTCCTCCAGCAGCCACCTTGCCACGTGTCCTCTCTGCCCCAGCTGCCCCTGCTGCCCCTCTCAGCCCCTCCTACCAGTATGGATGAATACTTCTTCTTTAACTCCTTGGTTGTTGGACTTCCATACAGTTCAGTTTTCTGGCAGTTCTGGTTGTTTTTTGTTTTTAAATTTGCTATCCTTCTTTTGGTTGTGCGAGGAGGCAAAGTGTATCTACCTATGCCTCCATCTTGACCGGAAATTCCTACAACTTTTTTTTTATATCTATTCAGGTTTTGTCCTTATTTATTTATTTATTTAGCCTTCTTTCTCATTCTGGAACAACCAGTTGTTTTACTTTAGGACAAATTACTCCTTTTTTTTCCCTTAAATAAAACATGTCTGTTTACTGCACACCTATTCTCACCAAAAACACATCCTACTTTCCTTGCATAAAGATGTTTACTTATTATTACTTTTGGTACTTTTAATTAAATATATTTATTGGAACTCTTAACACTTAAAATCCCTAATTCCTAGTGAAACTAAGAAGTAAGCAATTTGTGGACTGTTATACTACTATTTGTGTATTGGCATAATTTCTAGAAGTATATTATTCCTCACAGTAAAAATTTCAATGTGACACAAAAACATATTTCCTAATAGGCCCAAATATCAAAGGAAGCCAGGAGTGGTTACACCTATGTTCAAAAATTAATATTTCAGTATTTTACTTTATTTGGAAATGATCTAGACATGTAATGACTATCCATCATTTAATGTATCTCAGTTTAAGGGTTCAAGCTACTGAAAAGGTTTTGGATACCACAATATTTTTAAGTAGATATACCATAAAGCATAATTATTATTAAAAAGTTCATTCATAAACTTTTGAAACCAGAAAAGTTGGTGTTTATGTTGCCTGATACTACCAGAACCAACAAGCAGGGACAGGGATTGCATTTTATGGTGGGAATGTACCCTAACAGACCATCTTACATTTCCTTTCAAGCCAGCCTTTTTAATAAAAATGTAGGTAAGAGATTTGGAATTCAAGGGGAAAAAAGTGTAGGTAAGGGATCTGGAATTCAGGGAAGAGGTTAGTCAGATAAAAGCTGCAGTCCAGCAATTTCTCTAACATCCTCTTGTGTGTTGACCGGTAACTGTGTCCTGTGTCCTGGGTGATTTTCTTTATCTGTGTCCCGGGGGGTGGGATGTCTCTCCCTGGAACAGAATGGCTCAGATACCATCTTTATTGCTTATGGTCTCTTCTGGAGCACAAAAGTCAAATTGCTGTGGTCTCCTGGAGTCAGGGTGGGCTGTATGTTCAGTTCCTGAAACAATAGCTTTTTACATGCATTAACTACTAAGCTTATTAACTATTAACTAAAACTAAAATTTTCCAACTCTTGAGTTCCCCACTTTTACTTGCATGTTTTTAATTTACTTGTTTATAATAATTATGTTTAGATTACTCATGAAAATTTTATTACACATTAAACAGCTAATTATCATTGTCATCTCTCTTTCTAACAAATCCTGTAATAGAGATGACATGAGCTTACCTAACTTTCAGTAAATCTAGGTAGAATAAAAGTTGTATGTCTGCCTAATATTTAGTTCTGATAACTCTAAATATATGTCTGTTTTAGTTAAACCAACAAATTTAAACTAGATTTTTTTCGCAAAGGTTATCCTAAATCATGTGAACTTGAAAAATATTTGGGATAGTGTTCTATATGTCTGAGAGTATACCTGATTTGCATAAGTGTTTAATTTTCTTTAAGCCTGTTAAATAGAACTCTTCACAAATTAATTTTGGCAATACCACCTGGAGGTAGGAAAAAACCTCACAGACCTACAATATACATATATAGACATTCATAAACATGCAGATACAAACAGAGATCTTATAGCTTTTGTTTTAACATTTTAGTCATGAGATGGGTATGATAATGCAAGGCTCTCTAGGTTATAAAAAGAACAGTTGGATCCAAACTGTGTTTCTGACAGATGGTATAAGTTAAATTTCCCTGTTCAGATGGGTTAAACTTTTATTCATGCAGAAGGGTTTTAAGATTTTTATTCACCTATTTTCCAAATAGCCTTTACCCCTTTTTCCTCCTTCTGATAACAATCACCTCCCTGAAGTTTTACAAAGAGATGTCCTTATCAGGTCCTAGAGAAACCACATTAGAACACTTCTGGCTCAGAGGCACAAAGAAATAATGCAAGTTCCTCCAGAAAGAATTTTGTTTCCTAAATCCAGAATTTTTATAATACATACAAAATTTTTGAACTGAATTGATAAAAAATATAGGTGAGCTTTTTCTGTTCTGGTAAAGATTCAAGTTGGTTTTTAATTCCTCAGAGAATTGGGCTGCATCCTGAAGGCTGATTCACCCACCCAACTAATTATTTTTATTTGCTTCTTTATATCAGGGAGAAGATCTTTAACTAAGATAGAAATCAAAAGATTCCTATGTTGTAGATTTAGAGTTATATATCTTTGGAATTTTTTTTCATCCTCTGAGTACATAGTTTCATTTTAGCTTAAAGGAAAATGACTTTAAAAAGGTTTGTATCAGGCTCTGAATATTAGCTTCCAATTTGGCCTACTTCAGCTGTAGAGTTACTTAAAAAAAATCCTTCCAAATAGCTTGTCAAATTTCACCCAGGACAAAATAAATGTTCTCTTCAGTATTGAACAACACCATGGACACAAGAAATACCCTCAAAGAGGGTGCAGAAGATACTATCATCTCAAGATCTAGAGCCACTCCCGAAGATAGCCCAAAGAAAGAAAGGCTTAAGACAACAGTGAGGGGACTGACTATGGAAGGGGGGGATGGGCTCGGTTGAATGGGGGAGAAGTAGGAAAAGTGGGACAACTATAATAGCATGAAAATATTTAAAAATAAATCAGTGACTTAAAAAAAGAGAGAAAGAAAGATTTAGGACTTCCAGTGAAGATGGAGGCATAGGTAAACACCATTTGCCTCCTTGGACAACCACAGCAAAAATACAACTAGATGAGAAAACAATTATCACCTAGAATAAACAGAAAATTGAGCAGTATGGAAGTCTGACAACCAAGGAATTAAAGAAGTCACATTCATCCAGACGAGTAGGAGGTATGGAGGTGCGAAAACAGAGAATGGGTGGTCCGACATCCACCTGTCACAGATGAAAATTGGGAGGGATACCCTGGGAACGAGGGATCCCAGCCCCGCACCAAGCTATCAAGCCCAGGACACTAGGAAGATAACTCCCTATAACTTCAGGCTGCAAACACAAGTTGGGGTTGGGTTGGTGGAAGAAACTGTGGGATTCTCAGGAGTCTCCCCTTAAAGGAGTCTCCCCTCAAAGGGTCTACAACAGGTTTAGTACTTACACAGGCTCACTCCCTCTAGGTTTCAGCACCAGGGCAGCAGCTGGGAGGGCACCAGTGGCATACCAGGAGAAATTGAAGTGTCTGGCATCAGGGAGAGTTTCAGGGGACAACTTCTTCCTGGACAAAATTCCAGAGCCCAGGCAGCAGCATTGTTCCCTTTCTGAGCCCTCCCCTACACAGAGCCACAGAGCAGTGACACCATCTAAGAGGCTCCATCAACCTGGCTCACATGGGTTGCCCCACCCTGGCGATTACCCAAGGCTCTGCTCTATCCAACTTACTGGTGCGCTTTTCTTCAATAGACCATGCTGTTCAGACAGGGAGCCAAAGCAGCTCTACCTAATATATAGAAACAAATACAGGGAAGCTGCCAAAATGAGGAGACAAAGAAATGTGGCCCAAATGAAAGAACATAACAAAACTCCAGAAAAATAACTAAACAAAATGGAGGTAAGCAATCAATCAGATGCAGAGTTCAAAAACACTGCTTATAAGGATGCTAAGGAACTCATTGGGTATTTCAACAATATAAAAAAGACCTAGGCAGAAATGAAGATTAAACTAAGAGAAATAAAGAAAAATTTACAGGGACCCAACAGTGAAGTGGATGAAGCTGAGAATCAAATCAATGATTTGGAACATAAGGAAGAAAAAAAACTCCATCAGTGTAGCAAGAAGGAAGAAGAATTTAAAAAATTAAGGATAGGCTAAGGAGCCCCTGGGACAACTTCAAACATACCAACATTCAAATCACAGGGGTTCTGGAAGGAGAAGAGGAAGAACAAGAAATTGGAAATGTATTTGAAAAAATAATGAAAGAAAACTACTCTAATTTGGTGAAGGAAATAGACATACAAGTCCAGGAAGTGCAGAGAGTCCCAAATAAGATGGACACAAAGAGGTCCACTCCAAG
Organism: Mormoops blainvillei; assembly: GCA_004026545.1. NCBI lineage: Eukaryota > Metazoa > Chordata > Mammalia > Chiroptera > Mormoopidae > Mormoops > Mormoops blainvillei. Next base: position 20,156 of record PVJD01002983.1, on the reverse strand, counting down.
ACACATCATAATTAAAATGCCAAAGGTTAAAGATAAAGAGAGAATCTTAAAAGCAGCAACAGAAAAGCAGATAATTACCTACAAAGGAGTTCACATAAAACTGTCAGCTGATTTCTCAAAACAAACTTTGCAGGCTAGAAGGGACAGGCAAGAAATATTCAAAGTGATGAAAAGCAAGGACCTACAACCTAGATTAATCTATCCAGCAAAGTTATCATTTAGAATGGAAGGGCAGATAAAGTGCTTCCCAGACAAGGTAAAGCTAAAGGAGTTCATCATCAGCAAGCCGTTATTACATGAAATGTTAACGGGCCTTCTCCAAGAAAAAGAAGATCAAAACTGTGAACATTAAAATGGCAATAAATTCACAACTATCAACAACTGAATCTAAAAAACAAACTAAGAAACAAGCGGAACAGAAACAGAATCCTAGGTATGGAGATAATTTCAAGGATTACCAGTTGGGAGGGAGAAGGAGGAGAATGGAGGGAAAGTGCAGGGATTAAAAAGTACAAATTGGTAGGTACAGAATAGACAGGGGGATATTAAGAACAGTATAGAAAATGGAGTAGCCAAAGAACCTATATGCATGACCCATGGACATGAACTAATGGGGGTTTTGCTGGAGGGAATGGTGGGTACTGGGTGGTGAAGGGGAAAGGGGGAAAATTGGGACAACCGTAATAACATAATCAATAAAACATATTTTTTAAAAAGAGAAAGACTTAGACAATTCCCCAACAGCTGACAACCGTTGGTAGGATCCTAGTCAGAACCCCAATTTCTGATCAAGCCATATTTTTGGTGCCCCAACCAGATAGTTGAACTCCCTGCATACACAAGAAGTGACAACCTGCATGCCCCAGGGAGGCAGAAAGCCCAGCCAAGTTCTCAGGACACAAAATGAAACAAAAGATAAGGCATTAGTTGTGCCTGTGAAAGAAAAGATCAATAACCAATGGGTACCCCGAAACAAAATGTACAAAAGTCTGGATGAACAACATAGGAAAATGTGAAATTTTACCTTGCTTCCAACCAAACACTGCAGAGAACCAAGAAAGCAGACACTGATAAGAATTCTCACCCTTCTCAGGCTTCTGCCAGTTTTCCTGTGATCCTGAACAAGGGAGGTTTAAAGTACAGAGTAGCCTAAGTATCTCCCAGAATTTGGCAAGGTTTTCCATTAATTTTAACGACTGCTTAAGGGAATAGCTGATAGCAATTTACCAGAGAATCCCTCAGAGCTTTATCAACCCTGGGAGGGACCCGTATGGGGGCACTCCTTTGAAGGTAGATATGGGGCATTTGAATTGGTGTGGAAGGAATTGACAAGACTTTCTTTTCCAGTGTTTCAGTTGATTGCAAATAAGACATTGAATTCCGGGCAATGGGGGAGGCCCAGGTATTTTAGGTTTCCGGCTTTGGAACTGTCATAGCTGTAAGGCCACTAACTAGGCACATTTCAGAGTGGAAAGGCAACTCAGTTAGTAGACTGCAATTATAACCACAGATCCACCTTAAAATGGTTCTATCCTGTTTGTTTTTTAGAGACAACAGACCAAAAGCCATAAATCATGTAGCCAAAGTATACACAGGGGAGAGAACTTTGGTTTCCAGCTGCCCCCAGAACCAAGTTCTCGTTCCCCCACCCCCTCCATGGAATCAAAGGACCAGGATGTAACTGGAGCTTAAACACCAGAACTCTTTCAGAAGCCAAGGGTCTGTTGCCTGGGAAGACCCAGTGTTGATGCTCCTTATCATAAATGGCCAAGTTCCAAGGTCCTCCAACTAAAACTTGCCCCACCAGCATTCTTTTCCACATATCTTTTCCCCCAGCCTCTTAAAAACCCTTGGCCTGGTACAGCAAGCAAGATGGATTTGAGGCACTACAATGTCTCCCATCTTCTCAGTTGGTGCCTTCTGTTTTGTTTTTTTTAAGATTTTATTTATTTATTTTTAGAGAGAGAGGAAAGGAAGGAGTGAGAGGGAGAGAAACATCAGTGTGTGGTTGCCCCTTGTGCGCCCCCTACTGGGGACCTGGCCCGCAACCTACGCATATGCCCTGACTGGGAATCGAACTGGTGACCCTTTGGTTCACAGGCTGATGCTCAATCCACTGAGCCACACCAGGCAGGGCAGTTGGTGCCCTCTTGATCAATAAAACTTTCCTTACTCCAAACCTTGACGTTTTGAGTTTTGATCTTTTGAAGTGTTGGGCACAGGGACATTGGTTCAATAACGTGAGTACTCGGGTGAAAGAGGATAGAAAGGGGAGAAGCAGGAGTCACATCAGTTTTATAGTTTTTTGTTTTAGATATCTCTTGTGCTTTAATTTTTCAGTAGCCTTTTGCAATGAAACTTTCAATGAAGCTTTTTTGAAGTCTTGAAGCCCTTTGGAGGAGTATGCATACCAATTAAATCCCATTCTGGTTGCTGATTTGGGACCCTTACTTCCAAGCGCACATCTTAAATAAACAATTTTGTCTAATTGGAAAGTACCCACATAGTGGCCATTGTAATTCTAGGCCGTGTGAGTAACATTTTGCTATTTTTGCAGAGCTCTATAGCTGCAGAGCCACAGTTCTAAGACATAAAATAAGCAGTTGTGCTGGAAGGTGCTGAATCAATTCTTTGAAACTTGAGTATCTCATTTCTTTAGCTAAGCCTTGAGTCTATTGGAACCAAATTAATGGCACTGGCTTGTAGATTCTTAATTTTTTTATTTTACAGTATACCTCATCACACAAAAATTTTCTTGAGGGTAGCAGATCACTTTGCATCCATCTAACCCATTTTGTGACCAAATTATTCTGGCACAGGAATCTTGGATTTAGGTAACAAGTACTCTCGTAGCTTTTAATTGCTTCCCCACATCCACCAGTCTTTTTTTCCAAACAGTTGTTTTTTTGTTTTGTTTTGTTTTTTTAGCAGTTTTAGGGCCACAGCAAAATCGAGCAGAAGTTACAGATTTCCCATATATCTCCTGCCTCCACTCCAGCATAGCCTCCCCCATTATCAACATCCCCCCACCAGCATGGTGCATTTGTTACAATTGATGACCCTACAGTGGCACATCAGAAGTGCTCAAATTGAGTAAATTTTTTTGTATGAGCTGTGGGGTTTAGGTTGGGGTTTGTTTTTTATTTTTTACACATGGATGACCAATTGCTCCAACATCATTTTATGAAAAATTCTTCGAACACCATTGAATTGCCTTTGCACCTTTGCCAAAAGATAATTGGTCATATTTGTGTGGGTCTATTTCTGAACTCTTCATTCTATTCCATTGATCTATATGTCTGTCCCTTTGCAAATATCGCACTGACTTGATTACTGTAAAATTGGGTAGTATGATTCCACCAATTTACTTTTTCTTTACAATACTGTTGCCATTTTAGTTCCTTTGTCTTGCCATATGTATTTCAGGATCAACAGACTGACCATGGGTGTGGAGATGTTAACTTAAAAATAAAAAGGCCTTTAAAATTAAAAGGCAAACATGTCTTTATTTGAGATCAATAAGAATAGCTGCCCAAGAATCATTAATTCAGGCAGAAGCCCAAAGGGTATTCTGATTTGGAGACCAGCGATGGCTTTGCATGAGAAAGGGAAGGGGAGCAGTTACATCACTACCAAGAAGGAAGGCATTTCTATTGGTGGAAATAACATAGCATAGTAATGTGCATTCTAAATGTTTTCAATTTTCAATCCAGTGGTCATTTTGTCATCTTTGTAAACAGTTCTTCGGGAAATAAGGTTGTTTAGGCTCTTTTGCCCTGTTTTAACATTCCAAAGGTTTGAGACATAAGACGCACAAGGCAGGTCCTCTGGCTGGGTTGCTCTGGTTCCATTTTAGAGTGACTATGTTTGTGTTATTGTTTACACATATCTTTTCCAGTCAGCATATTTGTTTTCCTTAGAAAAATGCCCAGAAAGGGGATTGTTGGATCATATGGTAATTCTATTTTTAATTTTTTTAGGAATCTCCATACTGTTTTCCATAGTGGCTACATCAGTTTACATTTCCATCAACCATGCACAAGGGTTTCCTTTCTCCACACTTTTGCCAACACTTGTTATTTCGTGTCTTTTTTATAACAGCTATTCTAACAGGTGTAAGGTGATATCTTGTGGTTTTGATTTGCATTTCCCTGATCATTACTGATGTTGAAAAACTTTTGCGTAGCTGTTGGCCATCTGTAGGTCTTCTTTGGAAAAATGTCTATTCAGAACCTCTGCCCATTTTTAAATTAGATCGTTTGTTTTTGCTATTGAATTGTATGAGTTCTTTATATATTTTGGATAGTAACCCTTATCAGGTATATGATTGGCAAATATTATATCCCAGTTGGTAGGTTGCCGTTTCATTTTGTTGTTAGTTTCCTTTGATGTGTGGAAGTTTTTCAGATTGGTGTAGTCCCACATTATTTTTGCTTTTGTTGCATTTTGTTGTGGTGTCAATACAAAATTCATTGCCCAGACCTATGTCAAGGAGCTTACCATTTATGTTTCTTTTCTGAGAGTTTTATGATTTTAGTTACCTCATCATTTTAACCTAATAATTTCTGTAAAGATCCTATTTCCAAATAAGGTCATATTCTGAGGAACTGGGGTAAGAAATTCAACATGTCGTTTTTTGAGGAGGGACACAGTTCAACTTGTAACAGGAGGTGTAGGCACAAAGGTTCCTCACTGCACTCTGTGAACTGCACCAGCTCCCTGTTTCTCCCCTTCGAAGTGATCACTTCCTCTTATATCACAAGATGAGTGACATTACACTTTCCTTTCCCTTTTGGGTATTCAGGGGGAAGTTTCCTCTATTCTCTAATAGAAATATTATGAAAAAACAATCAAGCAAATATTTCACTAACGGAGAAAAAAGTAAGTACTGAAGGCTATTTCATGTTTTTGTTCCCACCCCTTGCAACTTCTAGAAACTACCGTGTGGGAGTGGAATACCACAACCCAGTGGAGCTCTTCTGCTAGCAGCTCATCCCTTGCCTGCTCTGCCTGTTGCCCAGAGTCCTCTGACACCATGGTCCCTTGTCACCTGTATCAGTCAGAATGCTAGCAGGAAGTAAATGGTACATCAAATTTGGATAAATGGAGGAATGTCTATAAAAAGACTAGTTACAAAAGTGTGGCCCAGGTGTGGGGAAAACATGAGGGATAATGCAGTGCCTGAGGCTAGTGACAGGAAGATGTCATTATCTCCCAACCACGGGGATGTGCAAAAAGAAGGGATTATGTATAGAGACTTGCCTTTATAGGACAACGGTCCTCCTACCATAACACTATACAATGTCTAAATTGAAAATAGTGAAAAGCCACACTTTTACATGACTAAATGTAACACAAAATTAAAGATGACGGAATTTATGGACATGGACAACAGGGTGGGGATGGTCTTTGGGAGTGTGTGTGGGCTGGGAGGAAGAGAGCAACGGGGGAAAAATTAGGACAATAGTAATAGAACAACAATAAACTATATATTAAAAAAATAAATTGTAATACCAGGGACTTCCAGCCAAGACAGAGGCACAGGTAGATACACTTTGCGTCCTCACACAACCAAAAGAAGGACAACGACAAGTTTAAAAACAACAAATAACCAGAACTGCTAGAATATCAAACTGTATGGAAGTCCGATAACCAAGGAGTTAAAGAAGAAACATTCATCCAGACCGATAGGAGGGGCAGAGACAGGCAGCTGGGGTGGAGAAGATGTGGCTGGTGGACCAGGTGGTCCACATTTGTGTGCAGATAAACTGGGAGGAACAACTGGGGAGTGAGAGAGACGTGCAACCCAGGGTTCCAGCACAGGAAAAGAAAGCCTCAAAACCTCTAACAGCAAAAACCTATGAGGGCTGCAGCAGCGGGAGAAACTGCCAGTCTCTCAGGAGAGTTCGTTTGAGAGACCCACAGGATCCTAAAACGTACACAAACCCACCCACCTGGGAATCAGCACCAGAAGGGCCCAATTTGCTTGTGGGTACCAAGGGAAGTGACTGAGAGCCGGTCAAGAGCCAAGCGAGTGGCACTGTTCCCTCTCAGACCCCTCCCCCACATACAAGGCAGTGATGGAGGTTGCCCCGCCCTGGTGAATACCTAAGGCTCCGCCCTTCACAACGTAACAGGCCCACCAGAGACAAAAAATATATATATGGTCCAAACAAAAGAACAGATCAAAGCTCCAAAAATAGAACTAAGCGATGAAGAGATAGCCAACCTAACAGATGCAGAGTTCAAAACACTGGTAATCTGGATACTGACAGAAATGGTGGAGTATGGTTGCAAAATGGGGGAAAAAGTGAAGGCTAGGCAAAGTGAAATAAAGAAAAATACACAGGGAACCAACAGTGAAGGGAAGGAAACTGGGACTCAAATCAATGATTTGAAGCAGAAAGAAGAAAGAAACATTCCACCAGAACAGAATGAAGAAACAAGAATTCAAAAAAATGAGGAGAGGCTGAGAAACCTCTGGGACAACTTTAAACGCTCCAACATCCGAATCTTAGGGGTGCCAGAAGGAGAAGAGGAATAGCAAGACATTGAAAACTTATTTGGAAAAAAAAAAAAATGAAGGAGTGCTTCCCCAATCCGGAAAAAGAAATAGACTCCCAGAAAGTCCAGGAAGCTCAGAGAGTCCCAAAGAACTTGGTCCCAAGGAAGCACACACCAAAGCACATCATCATTACATTACCCAAGATGAAAGATAAGGAGAGAGTCTTAAAAGCAGCAAGAGAAAAGGAGAGAGTCACCTACAAAGGAGTTCCCATAAGACCATCATCTGATTCCTCAAAAGAAACCTTACAGGCAAGAAGGGGCTGGATAGAAGTATTCAAAGTCATGAAAGGCAAGGGCCTACATCCAAGGTTACTCTATCCGGCAAAGCTATCATTTAGAATGGAAGGGCAGATAAAGTGCTTCCCAGATAAAGTAAAGTTAAAGCAGTTCATCATCACCAAGTCCTTATTAAATGAAATGTTAAAGGGGCTAATCTAAGAAAAAGCAGATGATCAAAACTATGAACAGCGAAATGACAACAAACTCACAACTATCAACAATTGAACCTAAAAAAACAAAAACAAACTAAGCAAACTGCTAGAACAGGAACAGAATCACCAAAAAGGAAATCACGTGGAGGGCTGTTAGAGGGGAGGGGGAGTGGGGATAATGGGGGAAAAGCTACGGGGAATAAGAAGCATAATCGGTAGATACAAAATTGGCAGGGGGAGGTTAAGAACACTGTAGGAAATGGAGAACCCAGAGAACTTATATGCACGACCCATGGACATGAACTAAGGGGAGGGGAATGCTGGATTGAATGGGGGTACTGGGTGGAGGGGAATAAAGGGTAGGAAAAAATGGGACAACTGTAGTAGCATAATCAGTAAGAGATTGGTCCACATTTGTCCAGTCCACATTTGTCTTCTCCACCCCAGCTGCCTGTCTCCGCCCCTCCTATCGGTCTGGATGAATGTTTCTTCTTTAACTCCTTGGTTGTTGGACTTCCATACAGTTTGATATTCTAGCAGTTCTGGTTATTTGTTGTTTTTAAACTTGTCGCTGTCCTTCTTTTGGTTGTGTGAGGACACAAAGTGTATCTACCTGTGCCTCCATCTTGCCTGGAAGTCTGCATTCTTTTTTCTTCTTGTTGTTCTGATTGTTTTTTGTTGTCATTGTTGTTGTTTTTATGTATGTATGTAGGGGTTTTTTTTCTTCATTATGTTCCAAATCATTGGTTTGACTCTCCGCTTCATCCATTCTACTGTTGGTTCTCTGTAGATTTTTTAAAAATTTCAATTAGTATAACCTTCATTTCTGACTGGATCCTTTTTATGCTTTTGAGGTCCTCACTGAGGTCCATGAAAATCATTAATAGCAGTGTTTTGAACTCTACAACTGATACATAGCTTATCTCATTTCATTTAGCCCTTTTTTCCGGAGTTTTGTTCTTTTCTTTCATTTGAGCCATGTTTCTTTGTCTCCTCATTTTGCCAGCCTCTCTGTGTTTGTTTCTATGTATTATGTACAGCTACTGTAATTCTTTGTCTTGGTAGTGTGGTCTAGTGTAGTAAATGCCCTGTGGTGCCCAACAGCACAGCCTCCGCTAATACCCACTCTGAGTACTCGAGGTGCGGCCTTTGTGCAGGACAAGTACACCGTCCTCTTGTAGTTGAGCCTTGGTTACTATTGGCAGGTCAATGGGAGGGATTTACCTAGGTCAGTCAGCTACAAGGACTGGCTGTGACCCTTGACCACCAACCTCCGCCCTCCGTGGAGGATTAGCTGTGCAAGGGTAGGATGGTGGTGCTCCAATGTGATCTGAAGCTCTCTGCAGGGTGCCCCAGGTGGTGCAGGCCAAGGTCAGCCCCCATTGTGTTCTTCCCTGGGGACCATACCGCATGAGCTATAAAGCAATCTGAGATGGCTGCTACTTGTGCTGGGCTTGGAGGTTCCCAGGCAAAGCCAAGCTGTGCGTCTAGGCTGGTTGCTGCCTGTGCCAGGCCGAGGCTACATAACAAGAGGTATGGTGGCTAGGGCCTCACTGATGCTGGCTGTTGCTGGTGAGAGGATTTAGGAAGTTGTGAAGCATGAGTCAAGATCAGCCATTCATAAGGAAAAGCCATTTTTAACAGCTTGGGCTGGCTATAATTTGGGCCGGACAGAGCCTCAGGGGATCTCCTGGGTGGGGCGAACAGTGTTAGCCAGGTTAATGGAGTCTCAGATATCGCATCTGCCTATAGGCTCTGTGGCTCTGTGGCTCTGTGTGGGGAGGGTTCAGAAGAGGGACAATGGCTTCTGCTCACCTTTCTGTCTGGGAGATACTGTCCCCCAGCCCTTGCTTTGATGCCAGACACTTCAGTTTTTCCCTGTATACCAGTGGTGCCCTTCAAGCTGCTACCATGGTGCTGGAGTTCAGAGGGAGTGAGCCTAAGTAAGTCTGTGTGTAGGTTCTTTAAGGGGAACTGCTTGTGAATCCAGCAGTTTGTTCCACCAACTCAATACCCTCTGGTTTTTACAACTATAAGTTGTGGAACCTTATCTTCCTGGCACCGGAATCCTGGGCTGGGGGTCCTGGTGTTGGGCTGGGACTCCATGCCCCTGAGATGGTCCTCCAGATTTTTATCTACCACACGTGGATGTGGGACCAGCTCATTCCACGTCTCTGCCCCTCCTACCAGTTTGGGTGGATGTGGTTTCTTTAATTCTGTAGTTGTTGGACTTCCATTCAACTTGATTTCTGATGGTTCTGAATGATGGTTGTTCCATAGTTTAGTAGTAATTTTGAAGTGCTTGTACAAGGAAGTGAGCTGCGTTTACCTAAGCCTTCAGCTTGACTGGAAGTGTCCCTCTCTCTCTCTCTCTCTTTCTCTCTCTAGCACTGAATAATATTTCATTGTGTGGATGTAGCAGTATATATATATCCATTTCCCTTCTGAAGAAACCTTACTTCCAAGTTTTGGCAATTACGAAAAAAACTGCAATACACATTTAAGTCCAGGTTTTTGTACAGACATATCTTCTCAACTCCTTTGAGTAAATACCAAAGAGTATGATTGCTGGATGCTATGGTAAGCATAAGCTTACTTTGTGTGACACTGCCAGTGTCTTCCAAAGTGACATGCCATTTTGCATTCCCACCAGCAATAAGTAAAAGCTGCCATTTCTCCATATCCACACTAGAATTTTGGTAAGGGTTTTATTGACTATACAGATGGTTTTGGGTAGTATTACATGTTAACAATATTAATTCTTCTGACCCATGAACATGGGATATTTTTCCATTTATTTCTGTTTTCTTCAATGTCTTACAGTTTTTTGAGTACTGATCTTTCACTCCCTTGGTTAAATTTATTCCTAAGTATTTTATTGTTTTTGATGCTAAGTGGGATTGTTTCTTTATTTTTCAGATAGTTCTGTGTTAATGTATAGCAATATAATAGATTTTTTTAAAGAAAATTTTTATTTGAGCCCAACTGAGGACATATGCGGGGGAGCAAGATCTTAAATGCTCCCACAACTGATTTTTATATGTTGATTTTATATCCTGAAACTTTACTGAATTTGTTTATTAATTCTAACAGTTTTTTTGTGACATCTTTAGGACTTTTGTATGTACAAGATCATGTCATCAGCAAACAGAGACAATTTTACTTCTTCCTTTCTGATTTGGATTCTTCTTTTTGATAATTTTTCTTGCCTAATTGTTCTGTCTAGAAGTTCTAGTCCTATGTTGAATAGGAGTGGTGAAAGTGGGCATGCTTTTCTTGTTCTTCATGTTAGGGGGAAAGCTTCTACCATTGAGTATGAGGTTACCTGTGGGTTTGTCACATATGGTCTTTGTTATGTTCAGGTATGCTTCTTCTATACCCAAGCTATGAGAGATTTTATCATGAAGTGATGTTAAATTTTGTCAAATGAATTTTCTGCATCTATTGAAATGATTGTGTGATTTTTATCTTTTCTAAATTATATTTTATTGATTATGCTATTATAGTTGGCCCAATTTTCTTCCCTTTAATCCCTTTAAGGGGAGCTCCCATAAGACTGTCAGCTGATTGCTCAAAAGAAACTTTGCAGGCTAGGAGCACTGGCAAGAAATATTCAAAGTTATGAAAAGCAGGGACCTACAGTCAAGATTGCCCTACTCAGCAAAGCTATCCCTTAGAATTGAAGGGCAGATAAAGAACTTCCAAGACAAGAAAAAACTAGAGGAGTTCATCACCAAGTACTATAATGTGAAATATTAAAGGGACTTAATTAAGAAAAAGAATATCAAACCTATGAACAATAAAATGGCAATATATACATAACCTATCAAAAATTTAATCTACAAAACAAGCTAAGCAAACAAGGAGAACAGAGACAGAAGCATAGATATGGAGAGGGTTTGATGGTTGCCAGTTGAGAGGGTGTGTGGGGGAATGGGTGAAGAGGTGAGGGGATTAAGAAGCACAAATAGGTAGTTACAGAATAGCCATGGGGGTGTAAAGTACAGTATAGGAAATGGAGTAGCCAAAGAACTTATACACATGACCCATTGACATGAACAATGGTGTGGGGATTGCCTGAGGCAGTGGGGGGTGCTGAGTGGAGGGGAGCAAAGGGGAAAAATGGGACAAGTTTAATAGCATAATCATAAAATATAATTTTTAAAATGTATCATTTCATGTACCTGCTCATCAGCGGATGGACTTGTGCGTTGTCCCCACTTTTGGACTATTATGCTGCTGTGAACATTCATGCCCATATTTTTCTGTGTACATATGTTTTCTTTTGTCTTGGGAAGACATTGATCCTGGAACACACGGGTAGCATTCTGTTTCCTCTAAATTAAGTTGAACTGTCTGTGCTTAGGGTGTGTAAAGCTCCAGATGGTCAGTTTAGAACCAGTGTGAGAATTTGTGTCTATGCCAACTGCTAGTCATTGAGAGTTCCCCAGGAGCAATCATTTTTGCTTCTTATAGCCTTTCTGTGCCCCAGAACTGAGGGTGTGGTCTAAACATTGTACACTTATTCATGGAGTGGAATTGCTCAGCCATATGGTATTATTATGTTTAACATTTTGAGAAACTTCCAAATTGTTTTCCAAAGTATGTATTCCATTTACATTCCCTCCATCAATGTATGAGGGTTCCAATTTCTCCAAATATTTTTGCAACATTTGTTACTATCTGTTTAATTCTAGCCACCCTAGTGGATGTGAAGAGGTATCTCAATGTGTTTTGATTGATTTTTTTAACTGATTTACAGAAGGAGAAAGAGAAACATCGCTTTGTTTTTCTACTTATCTATGCATTAATGGTTGCTCCTTGTACATGCCCTGTCCCAGGGTTGAACCCACAATGTTGGTGTATTAGGATGACACTCTAACCAACTGAGCTACCTGGCCAGTGCTGTTTCAGTTGATTTTTGAGAAAGGTGCAGACTATGTATTGAAAGGAGAAAAGATGGTCTTCTGGACAAATAGTGCCAGAAAAATTAAATATCCATGTGCAAAAGATGAATCTCAACCCTAACCTCTTATCATAAATAAAAATAACTCAAAATGGATTACAGACTTACATATAAAGATTAAAACTATAAATCTTCTAAAAGGAAACATAGAGGAAAAATTTTATGACCTAGATCAGGCAAAAATTTCTTAAATATTATACAAAAATATAACCCATAAAATAAAAAATGATAAGTTGGCCTTTATTAAAAGGAAGAACTTTTGTTCTTCAAAAGATACTGTTAAGGGAATAAAAAGATGAGCTATAAGCTAGGAGGAAATGTTTGCAAAACACGTATCTAATAAGGGCTTGTATCTATAATATATAAAGAATTCTCAAAACTTTTTTGAGATAATGAACAGCCCAATAGAAAATGGTCGAAAAACCTATACATGAGATGTTTATAGTAGCTTTATTTGTAATTATCAAAATGTGAAACGATCCAAATGACCTTCTAAGTGGTGAACAGATAAAAAAAACTATAGTTTATCTATACAATGGATCGCTACTCAGCAATTAGAAAGAACCAACTACTGATGCGCCCAACAGCATGGTTGTATTGCAAATGCACTATGCCGAGTTAAAGAAGTCAGACTCAAAAGGGTACATACTATGTGATTCCATTTATGTGACGTTGTTGAAAAGGCAAAACCCACAGAGATAAAAAAAATAATCACATGGTTGTCCAGGATTCAGGATGTGGTGAGGAGCCAACATCAAGGGGGAAGCAGGAAACTTCGGGAGGTGGTGGAATTAATCTATATCTCGATTTTGGTAGCGGCTACACAACTGCACTGTTTGTCAATACTGAAAAGTATGAATTTTATTGTATGTAAATTATACTTCAATAAATCTTCCTTTTAAGAGTTACCTTTTGGGGTTTTGACTAGAAGATGGAAGAATATGGTTCTAAAATATTCTAAGATCCATTTCTGTATAGGAAGAACACAGAGATCTTAATTTACTTTAGACTTCATGTTAAGTATGAATGTCTAAAGATGGAGGAATGACCAATAAAGGTTAGATGTAAAATACAGAAATCTCCTGTTTAGTAATCTGTGTTAGAAATCACATATTCTTTATGAAAACACAGACTGGAAGGAAGCCTGGTTCACATTATTTTACATGGGAGAAATTATAATGCATGACATGTCAATACTAAGCTTCAAACAACTTCCTAAAACATGAATAAAATACAGTGAAACTTCTGCATACAAGCAACAATCTATCATGTTAAGATTTAACATGACTAAAACCATTGAACCACTGATTCCTTTAAAACTGCAATGCTGGCATAAGGACAGACATACAGACCAGTGGAATAAAACAGCTTAGAAATAAACCCTCATATGTATGGTCAATTCATTTTCAAGAAGGGTGTCAAAATCATCCAAAGGGGAAAGGACAGTCTTTTCAATAAACGGTGTTGGGACAACTAGATAACTCATGCAAAGAATGGAGTTGGACTCTTACCTTACATTATACAGAAAAATTAATTCAAATGGATCGAAGGCCTAAGTGTAAGAGTTGAAACTATAAAACTCTTAGAAAGTATATGGGAAAGGTTTCATGACACTGGATTTAGCAATGATTTCTTGGGTATGACATGAAAAGCACAGGCAACAAAATAAAAAAAATGATAAACTAGACTTCATCAAAATTTAAAACATTTGTACATCAAAGGACACTATTAAGAGAGTTAAAGGACAACACTACAGCATGGGACAAATATTTGCAAACCATATATGTGATATGTAGTTAATATTCTGAAAATATAAAAACTCCTACAACTTGGCCCTGGCTGGGTAGCTCAATTGGTTAGAGCATCATTCTGTTACACCAAGGCTGTGGGTTTGATGCCTGGTCAGGACACATATAAGAAGCAACCAGTGAAAGCATAGATAAGTGGAAAAACAAAGCAATATTTCTCTCTTTCTCTCTCCCTCAAAAAACAAAGTACTCCTACAACTCATCAACCCAATACAAAAATGAGAAAATAGGCATTTCTTCAAAGAAGATATACAAACAATAAGCATATGAAAAGATGTTTAACATCCCTAGTCATTAGGGAAATGCAAATTAAATCAAATCAAATTAATGGGAGGCAATTAGGTTTAGATGAAGTCATGAGGGTAGAGCCTCCATAATGAGATTAGTGTCCTTATAAAGAGAGGAAGACTAGAGCTCTCTCTGCCACTTGAGGACAGCAGTCAGGAAGAAAGCTCTCACCACACTGGCACCCTGATCTCCAGTCTCCAGAACTGTGAGGAGGAAATGTTTGTTGTTTAAGCCGCATAATCTATGGTATCCTGCTATGGCAGCCAGAGCTGACTAAGACAAACACTATAATTGCCTGGCCTGGGGCCCATATGCATCCTGTCAAGAGAGGGAAAAGGGGTGGCAGTTTTCTAACAGAAGCTGGATACTATTACCAGAAGAAAAGGAAAAGGAATGCTGGACAAACCCCATAGACTTTTCTTTTCTTTTTTTTTTTTTTTTTTAAACCTCACCTGAGGATACACTTATTGACTTGAGAGAGGAACAGGCTCGGTGGAGGGGGAGGGGGGTGGGAGGGGAGAGAGAGAGAGAGAGAGAGAGAGAGAGAGAGACATTGATCGGTTGCCTCCCTTAAGCACCCTGACCAGAAATCTACCCGCGGCCTTTTGGTGTATGAGAGGATGCTCCAGCCAACTGAGCCACCCAGCCAGGACCCGCATATGTTTCATTACAGTTTCACATACACATTTAATGACTGATTCCTTAACAGGTAACAATTGCTTGTGAGTTATTTAATACTCACAAGCAAAAAGTAATCTATTTTTGTTCTAATGTTTTGGAGACTTTATAGATGAGTAAAATGGAAATTATACGTACAGGTAAATATGAGTCCTTTAGAATTTTCCACCTATCCCTCATTTTTAAAGAATTAAAAACATTTTAAAGGCAGAATAGTTTGAATGGCTCCATACCTGAAAATGGAGTTTCCTTTTGTTTCTTTCTTTAGTCTACCTCAGTTTTTTAAACCTTAGTACCTAAGAATGACAGGATGGAATGGTATACACAAAACCTTGCTTATTGTACTTTATGGACAAATAAGGGATTTTTTAAAGGGTAATTTTTGTTTTCTTATAGGCATTTTCAGGGACCTTAATGACTTCAATGTCTTTAAGACTTGTAACATGGCTTAACTGTTGCCAGCTTTCTCTAAATTTCTGCAGAAACACATGCTGGTAATAAAAGGCAATTTACACCATATTTCTCCTTGGTTGCATTTTATCTTTAGAACCTAACCTTTTACAAAAGATGAAATCCTCTCTACTAATGTTTACTGAGCATCTACTGTGTAACCAACACCTCACATTTTACCTCATTTAAACCATGTGAGGTTAAGGAGTTGTTAGTTCAATTTTATACATTAAAAAATGAGATTCAGAAAATTTAAATAACTTACTCAATCCCACACAGTTGTTGAGTATTAGATTTAGAATACAAATACCCATTTGTCTGACAGCATAGCTCCCATGCCTCTCTGTAGGGGCTCAGCAACTTTGAACAGTTCAATGTAAGGGTTATGTGCACTTGCTTTGACCAAACCAGTCCCAGGTTTGAACCCTGAAACTTCCACTTTCTAGCAATGCAATAATACTAGCAAATAGCTTTGAATGTTTTCCAAGTGCTCAGCACCTTCTGTGCACAATATCTTATTCAACTTTTCTGAGCACTTGGCGTGAGATACTACTACCATCATCTCACTTTACAGATGAGGAAACTGAGGCTTAAGTGCAATCACAAGCAGAAATGAGACTAGAACCCAAAAGTCTGAAGCCAGTGCAGGTGCTCATAACTACATGATATAGATTTTAAAAAGGAAAAAAAGCAATTGAGAAGAATTGAATCCATTCTATGGAATTTTCTATATGTATGCAGTAATTAAGTATGGGCACTTTAGCGGAGAATACTTGGGGATCTCAGCTCCTCCACTTGCTAGAGGTGAGACTTCGGGCAAGTCATTTAACCTCCGTAAAATGGCCATATAGTAGTATCTACCTGTATTAGTTTCCTAGGGCTGCCATACCGAAATACTACAGACTAGGTGGCTTAAACAATACACATTTGTGTTCTCACGGTTCTGGTGGGTAGAAGTCCCAGATCAAGTTTGTTGCTGTCAAGTTTGCTTTCTTCTAGGCCTCTCTCCTATGGTTGCTTTCTCACTGTGTCCTCCATGGTGGTTCTTTGGTCTGTGTGCTCTATGTCCTAATCTTTCCTTACAAGGACAGTCATATTGGATTGGGGCTCACCCATATGACCTCACTGTACTTTAATGACCTCTTTAAAGGCCCTATCTCCAAATACAGTCACATTCTGAGGTACCAGAGGTTGGTACTTCAATATATAAATTGGTGGGGAGGGCACAGTTCAGCCCATACACTATCTCATAGGGTTATTGTGAAAATTAAATGAGACAATACATGTAAAGCAAAGATCAGGGGACCTAGAATGTTTTAAGAGCTTAATAACTGTTTAACATAACTGAACACTTACCTTAGACACAAGCGTATCCAGCAAGTTACAAATCTTTCTTTGGTAAGTTGTTGGCTGGATGTGCTCTGGGGGTTTCTCTTCTTAGCCAGATGCTCAGTCCAACATCATCTTTAAAACAAATATGGAAGGCCTCATGAATTCACATGTCATCCTTGTGCAGGCGACATGCTGACCTTCTCTGTATTTTCCAGCTTCAGCGTATCTGCTGCTGAAGTGGGCGCCAGCATGGCCCATCCCTCATGGTCGGCAGTCCCCATCTTGGTCCTGCAACGGTTCCCTTCAGGTCTGGCCACTCCCTGAGGACAAGGAGAAGTTCTCAAATTTTCTTTCTGTAACGGCCCCAAGGTTTGGCTTTAAAACGAGGAGACATTCTGTCCCAGCCGCCCCCCGCTCAGCAAGCGCCTTTCCAATGCTATTGCTATTTCTATTCCTTGGGCAAGTCACTTATTAAACTTTAATTACAATCACTTCCATTTATAAAGCCATTTTCAGTTTACAAAGCTCTTCTCCATTCATTGTCTCTTTTAATCCTCACAATGTCTGTAGGAAGGAGGTTTTCTCCATTTTATAGATGAAGAAAATAGGACTCTGAAGAGTGGCATCATTGTCCTGGGCCACACCGTTGAACAGTGGTAGAGATGGACCTCAAATATTGGTCTTTTGGCTCCAAGATGTCAGAGTAGCTCATATATTCAGGCATTCTTTTATAGTAGAAACAATCCAGTGTATCAGGCTTACTCTCTTTTTTGGGGGGAGATCTACATAAGTTATTTGGGACTATTTTGATTGGAAGTGATAAAAACCCAACTCAAACTGACTTAAGGAAAAATTGAATTTATTGGCTCATCTAACAGAACAATCCAGAAGCAGGTCTTCAGGCTTGGATGGATCTAGGTGCTCAAACTATGTCATCAGAACTGTCTCTCCCTACTTCTTAACTTCCTTCTATGTTCATCTTATTCAAGTTCTCTGCTTGGGGTGTCAAAGAGGGCCCCCAGTAGCTAAAGCTTACAATTCCCCCAGCTCATCAATCTCAGTAGAAAGAGAACATCTCTTTCTTATAAACTGGATATCATTCTAAATTATATTCGTTGGCATATGGGTCCCACTCTTGAACTAATCACTGTGTGTGCTATCATGGAATATTTTCATTGCCCAGGCCTGTTTATTTGCCCTCTCTGCAGAAAAGTATGGTGGTGGTGATGAGGTGAGTCTCACCAAACCCAGGAACTGAGAAAGGGAGGAAGGGAGAATTTTTTTCTTTAAAGAAAAAAATATTGATGTCAGAAGTGGTTTGGGTGGTGGGCACATCTCTACAGGCACTATTGCTCTGCATAGCTAAAACAGAAAACCGGTGAGGAACTGAGGGCCCATCTTAGCAAGAATTCTCAGTTCTTGTCTCGAGAGTAGTAAGGGAACTTCTATGGTTTTTCTCCTGGACTGCCTAGCTTGGTTCAGTAGGATAGAGAAAAAGATAGTAATTCATGGCAGAGTAAAGAGAAAAGGTGGAGCTTCTGGCTCCAGTAACTTGTGTTCAGAACAGTACCGAGCCAGAAGTACTCAGAGACTTTGAAGCGCTCTTTGAGGATGATGAGTTGCCTGCTCCTGCTTTCAGCACCTTCTATTGCCCCATTGAAGCTGTGAGCTCCAGAAGGAGGGCAGGGACCACATCTGTTTTATCCACCATCTTCTCCCATAGCAGGGGCTTATTGCAAGCTTATTTCCTGGATGAATAAATTCATGACTCAGGCCGATCAGCCTAACTGGCAGGATCATCCACCTCCTTGTGTAAATCAATACCCCCCTTTGGCCTTTTTTCTCCATCCGTCAGGTGAGAGAAGGTATAGAACGAGACATTCTCCACACCCCTTTCAGCTTATGATTCCAGTATCTTAGGGCTCTCAGGAGACAGACAGGATGGCCTCTGCAAGGAACCAAGGAAGGTAACCAAAGTTACTGAGTACTCTGTGCACAGGTGACATGACCTCACATGGGTCTGAGGTCTCCAAGTTGTGGGATTTCATGGATATATATATATATATATATATATATATATAAATTGGGATGAAAACAGCACTGCTCATTTTTTTAAATCTGGCCAAATAAGGACATTAAAAAGAAATTTCCATCGACTATCAACACCATTTCTTTAAAAAGGGGGAATTTTTACACTAAGCAAGAAGTACATAATCTCAGGAAAACAACAACCAATCCCTTCTCCCCACGAAACACACACACACATATTACATATAGATGTAAATTTTATCAGACTGACCCCTGTGCGAGGTCCAGTGTTTGGAACCCACTAACAGAGATTATTTTTCAACCCCCCTTCCACTTTTCTTAAGTGGGTTTAATCTGCCCACTTTACAGACGGAGGAACAGAGGTTCAGAGAGCACAAGTACAAGGTCACAGAGACCGCAAATAGTAGTCAGTTTGCCTGAGTGCCAACCTAGATCCCTTGGCAGATCCTAAGCCAAAGCTATTTCTCTGCAAGGAAGGAAATGACCCACCCCGGCTCTTTTGGAGTGCCCCCACGGTGTTCTCGACCTCACCTTGAGTCTGGGCTTGGATGCGTTGCTCTTCATGATGTACCCACTTCATACCAGGCACTGGGGAGAGTGTAGGGCGGGTAACCAACACGTTCCCAGCCTCCTCTCCTGTCCCCTGATAACTCACCTTGGTTTCTGTTCTTTGCGCTGGTGGCCAATGAATCCTCACCACAGGCATGGGCTGCTAACAGTTTAGGGGGTTCCCTCTCCTAGGGGTGTTGGCAGTTTCCTAGGAGACTCTGGGAACCTTCAACAGCTCCAAGCCCCGAAGGACTGGAAGCGTAACGGTGCAACTTGAGGCACTGTGATAGGCTGTAAGGAAGGCAATTTGGAAGGAAGAATCAGTTCAAACCCTATCAAATAATACCGCGTTCGGCCCCTCCCCCATTCCCATGGACTTTGCGGGGACTCAGTCCCACAGCTTAGGCTGGAAGAAGGGGGCCCCCCAAACCGGAGAGTCCTGTTGTGGAGGGGACTTATTGCTCTAGCCGGGGCAAGCTGGGGACCGTGCCACCCCGTCTCGGTTCCGCCCATCCCCGCCTGCACTCGGCTGGAGCGAGCCTCCGCCAGGCCGCGCCAGTGCACGAGAGCGCGCGTTTCTTCGCGGGAGCGCGCCCCGGGGAGAGCCCTAGCAAGATGGAGGCCGCGCGGCGGCCGCCGCCTGGGCCCAGGCAGCCGCTCCTGGGAGCACCGAGCCACGGCGCCTAGGCTGTGCCAGTCCCGGACCCGCTGCCCGGACCGGGCCCAGGTTGGTCTCCCCACACCCCTTCCCTGTGGCCGCAGCCTCCGTGCGCGTCCGGCCTGGGCGCGGGGCAGTCGCCCCCCCACCGCCGGCCCTGCCCGGGCCCGGCCGCTCTCCAGCTCCCGGGGACAGCTCCTGTCCGCCGGCCGATCCTCCCGGCCCAGGTGGCCCGCGACCCGGGTCCCTCGTCCCCTTGGCCTGGAAAACCACTCTTCCCGGCCATGGCCCGCCAATCCTAGGCTCCCTCCCAGTCTACATCCAGCCCCCATCCAGCCCTGGCTTCTCAGGGACCCTTCCAAACCCCCCCCCCCCCCCCC